>JALPQI010014814.1:0-23281 GCA_025490895.1 Thaumatotibia leucotreta
ATACAAAAAAAAATTCGTGTACCTCCCCTAGTCGCAAAGAAGGATGTTTTTTTTTTATTTTGGAACCCTACACTGAGCATGGCCAACATGCACTTGGCCGGTTTTTTAATTTGTCATATCATCAAGGTCCATCTATTCAATACAAGTTCAACCACTGATCAGTAACCGAGCCATTCGTACTAATCTTACAATTCGATGATGGATCATGGTACTGGTTATCACAAAGTTGGTGATCGCTCACGGTCAGATGACTATCGGCAGATTCTGACGCGGCCAACTCACTACTATTTTTAATTGGGCGATGCCACAGATAAAACAAGATGGCAGCGAGACACGTGTTTGGTTGGTTCGACATGTCGAGCGGATCAAGTTTATGAGCAATTGTTTTTTTTTTATTTTGTCTGTGGAAAAAAAGTAGCCCAATACAAACTTGGCAGTGAAAAGCGTCGCGATTATGTATAATTATCATCTGTGGACGATTAGCACTAATTTTTTTTCGTTTTTGGGGTTTTTCCACTGGCGTAACTTGGGACTATAATAAGTACAAAATTTGAAGCGTTTACAACTTAATGGTGTAACATGTGCTTAATGCGATTAATATGTGAGCGTTTTTGTAAAACATCATTGAATTGACTGAAAATAAATAAAGATATCAATAAATATAACACCTACCCAGTTTTGTTAGTGAGTAGATAACTACGTCCAATGTACATATAGCCTCACAAATCTCTGGAATAACCTTTACATTATTGTATAATTCAGAATAACGCTCGCACTTGAACGCTGAGTTATTGCAATTGCAAACATGTCTGCTCCCACGAGATGCATGGCGCAACAAAGCCTTTGATAATTCTATGACTAGTCAAAACTATGCGGGCGAATTATGCATCGCATGCCTCTCTCATTTAAAGCCTTCGCTGACATGTTTATAAAGACAAAGGTTACAGATGAATATCATTTTAACGTTAACGAAACGAGCCCGGCGCGCGGCTAAACGACACCCAGTCACGCCATCTATCTGATCCTACGTACAACCTTTCACCGAACAATCGCTTTATAACTTATTTAGCGAACGCTAACGAACTCCGATAACTCGAGTATGACGGCGCATGCTCTAACGGCCGATTGGCCGAGCGTCACCGAACATCGGCCGGCCAATCGGCGCGCGCTAGGATAGCGTGACCCGAACGCAATCCGATCCGAGTCGTATTCGTTACCGAGAGATGGCGCGCGCCCAATCGTCGCGTCCATCGCGCTGTCGTGCCCATATAATGATCTTCACAGGGCCAGGAGAATGAAGTTGAGCCTCTCATTAATTGGCGTTTTGAGAGATCGCTGCGCGAAAGATAGGTTAATTCCTCGCTCGGTCGAGATCCTTGTCGCTGAAAAAGGAAGGTGAGCGAGCATTTTCTGGAAATCAGATCCAATTACATGAGCCCGTTAAGGTTTTGTTCTGTTTGCGCGCGATATTGATGGACTAGCTAGCTATTATCTGGGAACATTTCTCGCATTTGTTAACATGTACTGCCCCACCCACGCGGCGACATTTACATAGCGCGAGCACGTCTCAATTAGGAGCGTAATGTATGCCTCGACTCGAGCCTGGATCTGACTGACGCCGACTGATAGCGCGAAACGTGACGGGTGACGACTATCACCCGCTTCCCCGACACTAATAGGAGCCGATATTGGGCTCGATACTTTTTGTTTGCATATCCATTAGCTTCTATCCGCCTCCTGACTCCTTAATACATTATGTAAATGTTATCCTTCTTTTTTCAGGTGAGGACGAGGAATGGGGAAACGAGAGCGAGGCGATGCCAGGAGAACCTCGCACGCCGAGCTCGGGAGAGCGTGCCGCCTCGAGCGGCGGCGCGTCGCCTGCATCGGCGTCGGCGTCGGCGGGCTCGCCGGCCGCCTCACCGCCGCGTCTGCGCCTCAACACGAGCCTCGCCACTGACCCCGCGCTGGCGCCCTCCGCCGCGCCCGTCAAGCGTGAGCTCCCTTCGCCCTCACCCCCACCACCGCCGCCGACAACGCAAGCGCAAGCCAGAGACTACCTCGCTCTAACAGCGGCCGCGTTTCCTGCGCTCTTTCCTGTGGCCCCTACAGGCTACATGTGTCAGCCGTGCGGTATCCGCTATTCTTCACTAAGCACTCTGCAAGCGCATCAAGAGCACTACTGCTCGAACAGACGGCCGAAGCCGTCTGAATCCGTAGAACCGGGCGTCGACGCCACAGGAGATGAATCCAGCAGTGATGCGAAGACCCCACGACGTACAGGAAAGCAATACGCTTGCACCTACTGCTCATATAGCGCCGATAAGAAAGTCAGTCTTAACAGACATATGCGCATGCATTCTTCATCTCCAGTTAGCAGTGGGACGCCTGCACCTACGCCAACTTCTAACGGAGAAGTAACTGAAGGTCAACCTTCGCCTGATCGGTACTGCACTGACTGTGATATCAGATTCAGCTCCATTCAAACCTATAGAGCTCATAAAACACACTACTGCAGCACAAGACAAGTGGTAAAACCTGCCTTAGCATCAGCAAGAGGCAGCTCGGTAACTTCGGGGTCCGCGCCTCCGTCGCCCGGGGCCACACCACCCGCTCAGAACCAATATGCGTTAGCACTGCCTACTAACCCAATCCTCATCGTCCCATATTCGCTTTTACGGGGTGCGAGCACTCTCCCAGGCACAACTCTACCAGATCCTGACACGCCATGCTTTTTGCTACCAAATGGCACATTCCAGCCACTAAGCCGAGCTATACCAAATATGAATTCCGATGGAAAGGAAGCTGAAGTTTTAAAGTCAGCTAATCGGCCTCGAGATACTTTGAAAGATGGGGGAACCCCTTTGGATCTAAGTGTACGGCGGACTCCTGAATCGGTGGGAACTGACGAGCACGAGAAGGAGAATAGGCTGCGGTCTGCGACGCCGGAACAGATTGTCTGTGCGCCCTCGCTCCCAGGGTCTCCGGGCACCCCATCACCGCAGCGCCGATCGTCATCTCCCGGCGGAGAAAGTTCGCCAAAACGCCGACGACGAGACTCAAGGGGGCCAACGCCAAAACCTCCGAGCGTCCCGTCGCCACCCGAAGCCAAGTTCGCCCCTGTACCGCCGGCAATCTTGCCGCCAGCCCTCGCCATGCGTCTAGCCTCAGAACTGCCTCTGGCTGCCGTTTCGCCCCAAGTCCTAGTCAAACAGGGCGTCTCTAAATGCAAAGAATGCAACATCGTTTTCTGCAAATACGAGAACTACCGCGTACACAAACAACACTATTGTAACTCGGGCGCGGACGGGGAACGAATACCGACCCCGCCGCCACCGGAGCCAGGCCCGCCGCCTCAATACCGTCAGCTCTACTGCCTAGCTTGCGGGATACACTTCAGTTCCCTAGACAACTTGACGACGCACCAGAGCTTTTACTGCACGAAGCGCGAGACGCGTTCGCCGCGGGGTAATTCCGAGGCTCCCAGGCCCCCGTCTGGTTCGGAGGGAGGCTGGAAGTGCCCGTGCTGCGACGTAGTCTCTCCGACAGCAGCGGCGGCGCAGCGCCACATGGAGGCCCACGCGGGGGTGAAGGCCTTCCGCTGCACCATCTGCCGTTACCGCGGCAACACGCTGCGCGGGATGCGCACGCACATACGAATGCACTTCCCGAAGAAGCCTGCTGACTTGCAGGTGAGTTATCCTTTCAAAATTACCTCACTTTCTTCCAAATGCTCTTTATTCATTGATTTTACAACTTTTCAGCAAGCTGTACAGTTTGACTGAAGGAAGAGCGATCATGACATTATTAGAGATGTATGGCAGTCCAGTTGCTACATGAAAAACATAACTTGCTGTATCATCGCTGTAATTCTCTAAAGTAAGCGTGTTTTATTTTGGGAAATCTTTGGGTAAACCTTATTTAAATTTTGTACGACACTCGCTCGTCAGTTTTCCTCAAAAAAGAAAATATAGGTCATTCAACATATATATTTTTGACCTGATACCAATGAAAATGATAAAAGATTTTTTTTAATGTGAATGAATACCCAATACATGAAACACACTTAAAATTTATGATGCAAATTTATATTGAATAAATTTCCTTAGTAAAAACACCGTCTTTTCTTCATTTCCAGGAAGAAAGCTACATAGCCTGTGTAGTCGAAGATGACAACCGCGAGGCCACCTCCCCTGCCCCCGCCGTCGGTGACCGCGTCCACCGCTGCAGCACCTGCGCCTACACCTCCACCTACCGCGGCAATGTCGTCCGACATGCCCGCCTCGTCCACGCCACAGACGAACCAGACCCCGACGAACCAATCCCTACCATACCCCCCGCGGACATCAAGAAAGAACCAGACACGGAAGAAGAAACACCCAACTACTGCAAATCCTGCGATATCTCCTTCAAATACGTCAACACGTATAAAGCTCACAAGCAATTCTATTGCACGGCCAATAACCAGGAAGCCGCGGCAAATAATAATGTGCCCGCGCCCGCTGCGCGTGTCAACGAAGTTCTATGAACGTTACGTTTGAAATTTAAATTTCGAACGCCGCGTTCGGTTCTCAAATATGATTATCTTATGGATTAGATTAGACCAGTCATAGATAGGTCTTTGAAATTAGCGAGGATTCAATATCGGGCCGCAATTTCTGTATGTTAAAATGACATTTCAATATGTATCTCGTTTTGAATATATCTACGGCTGTCGGCAGAGTTGCAATTCAAATGTGCTTAGTTATTATTGTAAGAAAAATCGTATCTAAAACTTTTGGATCTATATTATCATGTGCAATAATTGAAATAATCGATATACTTATACTGCATATCAACGCCAAATTTAACGGTTTGAATTTAAATTTGAATGGACTATGGCTTATGTATATAGCTCTCAATATATAGTTTTTTGTTATTGTTATGTAAAATTAAAGTTAATCGTGTATGTATTAGTTAGTTAACGTTAAAAACTACCAAATTGTAAATATTATACTTAAGTATGTGTAAAGATATTATTACATCATAACAAAATTTTATTACCATTTGTTCTAAGCAGTTGTTCTTAGTTTGTTGTTAATTTTGTTTAATAATATTATTAGGGAACTAGTATTTAAAGTAGTACTCAATACAAGTACTTTACTTACATCTATATAGCTATCAGAAACTTAAAAAGGTATTTAGAATCAATGTAGTATGTGCACGGCATCCATTACAGAACCAGGCATGATTATCTGTTTATAAAATTATTGTATAAGTTCAATGCGTCATTGTACAATACTTGAATCAGTACGAAGGGCTTACCGCGGATTTCGAAAATTGAAAATGTCGAGCAATTATCTCCGTCACACTGATATCGCATTCTTTGGAGTGACAGAGACAGTTGGTCGACAGTCAGGATTTTTTAATTTGGTAGGCCTAACTGACTTCGTATCAAACAATATTAAATGCAACGGACTTCGTCATTCGTTTTTAATATTAGCGCCATCTATTGGTTTGAATATGTTTAATATTGTTTTGTTGTCTTTTACAGAGAATGGAAGTATCACAAGGTTTAGGATCTGTGTTCATTTACATTTTCAAAACTCTTATCTACATAAATGTCTAAAAAGTGGTTATTATAATTGTAAAAATGCTTATAAATATAAATAATCAGTGCGATGGGTCACTTTTGACCTTTATGCGAGTTTTAACAGATACAACTTCAAAAGTATCATTTCGTAAGTCTCCGAACGTACTAAAAAGTTACGACGTTCCGTTGCACGCAGTAATCGTTTAAAATATGAATTATAAATAAGGAATTAAGATAAAATACCATGTTTTGTCAATGCCAAAGCATCGCTAGCGTATCGTAATGCATTTATAGCTATCTCACTAATATAGTTATAGGATAATAAACACAAGACTTATCTTTAGACGTATTGTAAATTGTCACTGTGTTGTCTCAAAATGTTTGCGTTCAGGTGTTTGTAAAAGGTGAACAAACTGTATTATTACTAGCACTACAATAATCATTATTATAAGTATAAATTTATTAATGGACTAAAAACTGGCAATATTTGGTGTCAAAGCACCTACAGCGAATTTCGAATGGTAATTTTGAAAATCTATCTCTGTCAACTGATGACGCCTTCATTGGAGAGTAAGAGCCAAGTGCCCGAATTGTCCTATTATCGAAATTAGTTTCGAAGAAAAAACTATTTCTATTTATACATGTCTATTTTCAAATAATTGTTCAAAATAATGATGATCTAGTGAAGTATGGTTTGTTTACTTTATAACAATAATATAACCGAATTTAGTCGATTTAATATCCGAATCTGTGTATTCTAACGTTTAAATAAAAAACATGATATCGGTAAGGTAAATCTGCGTGGAAAGAAACAAAAAAATATTTTACGAGTACCTACAGCAACCGTTTGATTTGAATATAAGGTAAGTTAGGGTAAGATGAAACGATTTTCAGAATGGGGAAAGACAAACAGTCGTCCTCCTGGCACAGCGTCTGCCGGTAGCTTTTTGTCGTACCCCATTTAAAAAACCGTTTCATTTTACCCCAACTAACCTTAAACTTAAAGTTTCAATAAATCATAATCTTCCATCGATATAGTTCGACTGTCTGTCTGATACATAATTTAATTACCTATATCAAAATAATTATGTACCGCCAGTTTTTCTTCATTGGTTCTTACTTGACTTATTAACTTCTTTATTTTTTCTTGACTTCACTATAGTCCGTGATAGATAATGAGTTCATTCTAGCACCTGCATGGTGCTCCGATTGAGGACCCTCGTAAATGGAACGAAACAATTTTTGACATGTGAAATGTGAACGACCCTTTACATACTGTATATTTTTTTAGATACGCATATCGATAAGTTCTCGTTTGTTTGATCAATTGAGTCAAGTAAGAACAATATAAGAAAATCAGGTACTCTGTTCATGTACTTATATCAAGTTCCTTGTAAAAAACACCTTATATACGTTCACATAGTCCCTAGTAGATACAAAAATGATCAATTCAAGATCACTTTAAGTTTAGAAAATGAATTGAAAAACATCATTAGTGTACAACTTGACGAAACTGTAGAATTTCCCATAGAAAAAGTTAAATGATTTATAAAATTTTCTAAAGTTTGCTGGGAAAGACTTAAGAAATAATTCCTGAGTAATTTTGTTAAGATTATTGGAATACTGCGTAACTACGTCCTGTAGATAAAATTCAAAATCAAAGAAATATGTTTGAAATTGAACCTTATTTACTGAGCGTTCTTAAACGGCATTATTTGCCCGATTAAATATAAAGATTGACTTCTTTGGCCTATCCTAAAAAAAAATTACAAGCGCTTCCAAAATTTTGTATTAAACTTTGTAGTAATAATAGGTATATTATATTATACGTATTCTACAATGTAGTCAACTTTTTATTTGGGAATTTTTTTTTTTTTTTCAAGTTGTGATGTTTTGTAATTTAGGCTGGTAACCTACCTATAAGTTGTAACGTAGTAGGGAAGGGGGCATTTTCGCGAGAAGAGATCCAAAAACTTATTTTTATGGAACAGGTAAATTTTATGTTTTTCCTGCTCAGAATCACGAGCTCTTTCGATCCTACTAGAAGAAAAAAAGTGTCCCAACTTTTTGTTTCTATTACGTAACCGTTTTTCAAACACTTTGTACAGCGGTTACAAAGTGGAGAGCATGTAAAATGTATGAAAAATGTGGGACAATTTTTTTCTTGTACTTTTTTTCTCCTAGATTGAAAGAACTCGTTATTCTGAGTAGGAAAAACATTAAATTTACCTACCTTAAAAAAAAATTTTTTTTGGATCTCTTCTCGCGAAAATGCCCAAGGAGCTATACTGAGGAATGAGATAGTAATATTCACCTCTGATTCCTTAGGTCACTTATCGACTGGGGACTATGCGGTGTCACAGAGTAACGTAAATCATGACATTGTTACGAATTGCATCTGATAACGTGCCATAATCTGTGTTCTCAGAAGTAGTTGTAATTTTAGACATCTCGAATAACTGAAGCTGTGCCTTGTGTTTTATGAAAAATATTTGTTTAAATGTCAAAATATCATCGCGTCTTATTTCGTTACACGAGAGTGACCATCTTTTGTTCAGTCGCAATCGGATATCGTCGGAGGATAGTACAATACCGCGTAAGTAACAAATTCAATTAGAGTCAATTTGAGTGTCAATTGTTTGATATTTCTACTCTATCTGCTTTGGTAGTTACGCGGTATTGCACTATCCTCGACGATATATCGAAGCGTCCGGAGTGCTCAAAAACATCTGAACACGCCTCTATCGTTATGGCAATAAAGGCGTGTTCAGATATTTTTGAACGCTCCGGACGCTACTATATATCTGACGTCCACTGTTTCTTACGCTGGTCAAACATTACTGGGTCATTCTCTGAAAGTCTGCGGTTGACTCTAATTGCCACGACCCTTTTATTCATTTTGTATGGGCCGCGGCAATTAGACAGTGCAGGCAAACTTTCAGAGAATGACCCTACTATGTCAAGGTGACATTGACAGGGATACTTGTCGCCTGCCGTGTCATAAATTAGCGCCGACTTGTAGTAGTATCAAATTAAAATTAAAGACTAGTCTAGTCTAGTCTCGAATTTACTATTATACTACTAGTTTAATACTAGTAGTATTAAATCCAAGCAGCATTCTAATTTTCTTTATTTAGTTTACACAGAAATTCTACCTATTTAATTTATACTGGAACGGTGTTTTAACAAAGTCCGTTACACTTTATTTTGTATTTGATTTTTGTTTATATAATATCTACATAAAACACAAGGTCACATAACGCTGTATATCTAAATTACATAAATTTATTTCACAATTCCACTTGTATTTAAAAATCAACTTTAAAGCATTGCATTAGGATAGCATTTTGGGTGTTATTGTGAAATAAGTTATAATATAGGATATTTCTTAAGATGTTGATTAAGAGTGGTTCTACATTATTTTTATTTAAATAATTATCTTTCACTTCAGAATTTTTAAAAAATATCAAATTTTTCAAACTGTTTTGACAGTTAACTGACCATTTTTGATTGAATAATGTACGTGGATGTCCCAACTTTTTTTCTGTCTGTTATTGCCATGGTTACAGTCTTCCAAGTCACGCTGATTTTATGCAAAAAATATGTTACTTAAATTATACAAACATGCATTATTCTGGTGTTAATAAGCCCTTTCCTTAATAGACTAAGTAGGTACATGCATTTTTTCGTAATTTGAGTAGCTTAATTTTGCTATAACCCGCGTGACTCGAGAGACCGTAACCATGGCAATAACAGACATAAAAATTCACCCATGTATATAATCATGTAAATATCTATCTTTATCTATTATAAGATTTATAAGTCTGTAGACGATCTTACCTACTAGACGGTTTTCGCCACTGTTAACGGCGGAAGGTAAATATTTGTGTAAAAGTGTGTAGAATCACCCTAAAGTGATAATACGTGTAATTATGAAACATTAACATGAGTAGGCCTACAATGATATTGTAAAATACGCCAGACAATAAATTATTTATCACATATTAATGATTCGTTTCCTTTTTTACCCTTTTATAAAATACCCTTAGTATGCGTATCATACATACGTACATACATCATCAGCCTATGATAGTTCACTGCTGGACGTAGACCTCTCCTATTAACTATGCGTATAGAAGCATTAGGAGGTAAATGCCCATAATCACCACGCTGGGCAAGCGGATTGGCGATCGAAGTAATGTGTCCACTAACTTTTTTGTGAGAGTTAAGCTAATTGGGTGTCCCTAGAAGTGAAAATGCCCAGTCACTAACCACAGAGATGCCACAATATGCTAGACACGATGAAAAATATCTCCATACGTGTCTTACATACTGCGTTATCCCTGTCGTCAGTGACTGATTTAGGAAGGTGTAATAGGCGCAGTAGTTAAATCTGAATTAAGTGCCAATGTGACAATGTTCAAATTCGAAGTTGACAAAAGTGCAACATAAAACCTTGTAATATTAGGTCAGCGGTACGTGGACCCTCAAAACGTCATCATCATCAGCCTATAATAGTCCACTGCTGGACGTAGGCCTCTCCTATTAACTATGCGTATAGACGCATTAGGAGGTAAATGCCCATAATCGCCACGCTGGGCAAGCGGGTTGGCGATCGCAGTAATGTGTCCAGTATGATGACGCTGCTGCCCATCATCATTTTTTTTATCAAATAATGGTCAGTGACACTTCAATCCCTTAGTCGACTCTTACGACACCCGCAGGAGTTGGGGTGGTGACAAATGTATTCTTACTGCCATCACCACACGGCCAACGTACTTAATCGCCCTCAAAACGTACTTAATTAATATAGGAACACACAAAAGAATCGGTAACTGGTATTAAAATCGTTGCTTACCATTGTACAACGCTGCAATCCAAAGAAATACGTGCTTGTAATTTGAATTATAGTGCTTGATTGTTAGAATTCAAATAACGACAATGTAGCTTCTTGAGATGCGGCATTGTTGATAATAATAAGATTAATAAGTGTCGTTGTGGATTTAGCAAGATATAAATAAAACAAGCCACTATCACAACTCGCTTATTTATATTGCTATGACATGAGGACATGACTTGACTATTACAGCCTCGGCATCTTAGTCGGGCTCGTCTGAGGAGTATTGCTCTCGGAACTGCTCGGAATCCTCCTCTTGACCGTAGTAGAAGCCGTCATCACTGTCGTCTCTGTAGCCTTGAAGGGAGTCCTTGTCTACGTCCTAGAAGAAAACCATACTCATGTAATAGAGGCAAAATAACTGTCATTTTTTTTTTTAATTTCTTTAAAAATATGATAACATCATAACATAAGGTAAGGAATCTACGGAGCAGGGTTATGTTTTCAAAATGACAGGCGTTTGTTCGATCCTTGAATATCTCAAATAAACCCTTTAGTTAGTTAATCTATGAACTATGGGCTATAAACACGAACAAAAGATACGCACTCTCGTGTAAAAAAAAGAGACACGGTGATACTCGCCCGGCGGTGATAGCTGATAGCTGGGCGAATATCGCCGTGTCTCTTTCATTTACACGAGAGTGCGTATCTTTTGTTCGTGATAATAACCGATAGTTCATAGCTTAGTAGCTCGCGGTGAAACCAGTGCCTAAATGACACACTACTTGAATATCCCTACAGTTCGCGAACTCTTTCCCCGTTTCGCTGGTTCCCAGTTTGAAGTCTTTATGACAGCTCAAAAATGCTACAAGAATTCAGACCGCTGTAAATGACCCACTTTTTGTTTTTATTTGAAACTAGCGACCCGCCCGGCTTCGCACGGGTACTACACCTTCCTCTTGAATTACTCTACCTATTAAAAAAAATCTCATTAAAATCCGTTGCGTAGTTTTAAAGATTTAAGCGTACAAAGGGACATAGGGACAGAAAAAGTGACTTTATACTATGTAGTGATGGGCTTACTCATGGGCAGAGGCGGCCTACGATGGAGTGAGTTCGCTCAGAACGTGCCTATTCACCCTTGAAGGTTGACGGGTAATATGATCTCGGATATATAGACGCCGGCAGGGAATTAGGGAGCGGCTACTTGGCGCGTAGCGGAGCGGAGCTGTGCAAAATTGACCAATTACATTCTACAAATTCAAAATTCGAAACACTAATGCGATCTCATTGGCCGACCTCCCACAGCTCCGTTCCGCGTCAATGGAGCCGCACCCTTATATACACTCTTCTTGTCAGTACGCATAAGAAAAGAAGACGCAAAGCGCTTCGTGCGAATAAATGGAATATCTACCAAGTAAGGATGGAACCCGTCCGTGCATCTAGAAGTTCGATGGTAAAATGGGGATGGCGGAATAAATTCATGAAGCTCTTGAGCACACACCACGATGTGCAATCTGTAGAATACCGACAGACTGGCAAATTTCCGCCGATGGGCTAAAGAATGTAGCCCAGGGGCCTATTTCTCGTAACTATTAGTTTACAAGTATATTAGTTATTAGTTACTAGTGAAAATTTTACAAGTCCTAATAATTTCTGTTTCTCGAAAATAATTATTAGACTGGTAACTAATATTGGTACACTAATAAAAAATATTAGTCCAGCTTGGCTGATTGGGGTATTACCCATGCCTTATAACATATTTAAAAAATAAATAAACTATTGGCGGTAAAAAGAAAATTGTTTGTCTAGTTAAAATAAAATATTTAAATTTATTAAGAATGGATATGAAGTTGATGGTTTCGAGGAATATATTGGAAGCCAGAGATATTTTATTTGGAAGCTTTTCGGACACGTTAACCTAAATAGATAAACGTAAAAAAGGGAGGAATTAACAATTTTAGTTATTTCTCATCTGAATCCGTCCACATTTTATAATTTTCTTTAGTTAACTGTGATAAGTAACACGCTAATAGTTTGGACTAATATTTTTTACCAAGCTTCGGCGACTAATAGCTTTATGAGTGTATTTTACAAGTGTAGTTATTTTTCTGTGTATTCGAGAAACCAAAACCAAATAACTACACAAATAGCTAATATTTATTAGTTGGTAACTAATAACTAATATTTTATTAGAGTGGCGTCGAGAAACGCTAATTTGTAAACATGTAAAAAATATTAGTCCATGGACTAATATTACTAGTCTAATAAGGTACGAGAAATAGGCCCCAGCTGACAGATTCCTGACACCAATCATTCTCCTGGCTCTGCGTTCTACTGAGTCTAAAGTGGCGAGTTGGTATTACTTGGTTGGTATACACTCACTTTGATATCCCTGCAGTACGCGAACTCTTTCCCCGGTTTCGCTGGTGGGCACTGGTTCGCTAGTTCCCAGTCTGAAGTCACTATGAAGGCTCAAAAATGCTACGAGAATTCGCTCGCTTACAGTGCTTACCATCAGGCGATACGTCTGCTCGCTTGCCTCCAATTCTATAGCCTCTATAGCCGGCGGCGATAGCTGATAGCAGGGCGAGCATCGCCGTGTCTCTTTCATTTACACTTGCGTATCTATGGTCGTTTTTATAGCCTGTTCTCTGTGAAACCAGTGCCTAAATGACACACTTGAATATTCCTGCAGTACGCGAACTCTTTCCCCGGCTCGCTGGCGAATGGTTCCCTAGTTCCCAGTCTGAAGGCCCTATGACAGCTCAAAACATACCATCAGGCGATATGTCTGCTCGCTTGCCTCAAATTCCATTTAAAAAACACAAAAGAAAACAAAAGACACTTAAATATCCCTGCAGTACGCGAACTCTTTCCCCGGTTCGCTGGTGGGTAGTCTGAAGTCCCTATGACAGCTAAAAAATTCTATGAGAATTCGCTCGCTTACCATCAGGCGATACGTCTGACCGCTTGTCTCATATTCCATAAAAAAAAGAATAATAATAAAAATCCAACCTCAGTAAATGACACACTTACATGAATATCCCTGCAGTACGCGAACTCTTTCCCCGGCTTGCTGGCGACTGGTTCCCTAGTTCCCAGTCTGAAGTCCCTATGACACATCAAAACTTACCATTAGGCGATATCTCTGCTCGCTTGCTTCAAATTCCATTAAAAAAAACACAAACATCCGTGCAGTACGCGAACTCTTTCCCCGGTTCGCTGGTGGGTAGTCTGAAGTCCCTATGACAGCTAAAAAATGCTATGAGAATTTGCTCGCTTACCATCAGGCGATACGTCTGACCGCTTGTCTCATAAAAAAGAAAAAACAATAAAAAAATGACCTCTGTAAGGCACTGCTTTCACGAGCTACAAAGCTATGAACTATGGGCTATAAACACGATTAAAAGATACGCTCTTTCGAGTAAAAAAAAAAGAGACTAATAATAAGAAGAATAATAATAAAAATCCAAACTCAGTAAATGGCACACTTACTTCAATATCCCTGCAGTACGCGAACTCTTTCCCCGGTTCGTTTGCCACTGGTTCGCTAGTTCCCATAACGCGCGCTTTGTACTGTGCGTACGCCGCTCCGTATCGCAACACGTCTTCATTGCTCAGCGAGGGCCCGTCGTATATTCGGTCTTCGCCGGCGTCGCTTGATAGGTCAGATTCTGTGAATGAGTAAAACGTTAATAATCACCAAATTAAAAACGGCCGACTTCGCCAAGATCCCATCACCAGAACTTGACTTGGTGCCAACAGGACAATCTCGGTTTATTCTGAAGTTGGTTAATAGGACATTACTATAGAGGACGGGAAACGAAGGGTTACAGGCCAAGTAGATATATCTGGCCGAAGGAACTGAGGCCAGATAGGAATACGCGGCCTGTCCTGTAGCCCTGTTTCTCGCCGAGATTTGTATAGTGCTTTTCTCAAACTTGCCATGAAATAAAACGAACTGATTTCGCCGAACCATACTAAGTATTTGATTTGTAAGTAATCCAATTGTACAGTATCATACAACATTTAAAAAAAACATTCGCGCCTAACTTTTTCTTTTATCTGTTTGAGGTATCCTTTTACCTAGTGGTATAGACATTAGTTCTCAGGTTATTTTTTTCTGTGGCTGAATGTCAAGACATAAGTGTCACAATTTGACGTTTCAAAACAAAAGACAGTTTGTTTGCAGTCCTAGGTGTGAAATAAATACATGAAATCTCTTTACATATCATCTTAGCATATGCCACCGGACCGGATACATAGTATTTCCGGGTTTGATTTAAAGTAAGTAACATCAACATTCCGTAGCAAGTTTGAGAAAAAATAATGATCGAAATCGGTTGACATGGTATCGAGTTATTCGTCCATTTGTCGTGCACGTTTAAGACTTATAAGGTTTTATCATGGATGCCATTGTCAGAACTGGACCAAATTAAAATGGCATCTATCATTGTGTGTATGTGGCCCTGCTATAATAATAATGTATCTTAAATCTTATTTAACATATGGACCCCTTGCAGGGTAAAGGCCTCCTCCATCTCCTTCCAGTTCTTCCTATCCGTCCCTAGCAACAACCAATCTTTCCCTGCTATTCTGCGTATATTGTCTGCCCAATGTTTCCTTGGTCTTCCTAATTTCCTTTTGTGAAATGGGCCTTCCCATTGAGTTGTTTTTAAATGCTGGCTCTGTACTTGTTGGGGACTTCACATATATCCTTAAATTTCTTCGCAGGTGTATGCAGGTATCCTAACGATGTTTTCCTTCAATGCATGTCCCCACTGGGGGGGATATCGCAGTAGGGATATATGGAATAGGCGTCTATAAAGATAGAGGCGTATTCAGATATTTTTGAGCGCCCCACATACCCCACAGTCATCATCAGCCTATGACAGTCCACTGCTGGACATAGGCCTCTCCTATTAACTATGCGTATAAACACATTAGGAGGTAAATACCCATAATCACCACGCTGGGCAAGCGGATTGGCGATCGCAGTAATGTGTCCACTATGATGACGCTGCTGCCCATCATCAATCTTTTAATAACAAATAATGGTCAGTGACACTTCAATACCTTAGTCGACTCTTACGACACCCGCAGGAGGAGTACACAGTAAAAAATAAAAAATCCGACATACCGATTCCACATCTCTGAACAGCAGCCACCATGTCGTCCTCATCGATGCTACTCTCCTCGTCCGGGTAGTCGTTCCGCCAGTTGTTCTCGTCGTTCGAGTCGTCGTCGTCGTCTGCGTCGTCCGACGACGCCTCGCCGTTGTCGCGGTACGAACCGAATATCAGGTCGGTCTCGTAGTGCTCTATACTGTTATTGAAATGTATTACGTGGGTGTATCTACTTTTTTTGACATTCTGAATTACCCGAATACACCCTACTGATTAACACTTGGGTAAATCAACTTTTATCGGTCTGTTATTACCATGGTTACGGTCTCCTGGGTAACCCGGTTTTATGCAAATTATGTTATATACTTAAATTATGAAAACATGCATTTAGTCAATGGCCCATTAAAGGGGCTTATCAACACCCGAATAATGCATGTTTGTAGGATTTAAGTAACATAATTTTGCATAAAACCAGGACTCAGGAGACCATAACCATGGTAATAACCAAACAAAAATAGTTGATTAACCCAAGTATTAGTCAGTAGGGTGTATTTGGGTAATTCTAAATATCAAAAAACAAGGGATAATTCCGAAAGGCGACTTAAGATGATGTAATTGCGAGTGATATTTCTGTGATTTTTGGAATTACACTACATTAGGATAAATTTATTAACATAATTAAGATTTTTTTTGGAAATGAATAGTATGAATGAAAGATTTAATTAATTAATTATTAGAGAGCTCTGAAATGCAAGTTAAAAATATTAATATTAACAACAGATAAATAAATAACTATTTGACTGAGACTTTGAGGAGAGATTTGAGGCCTTAATTCGAAAATTACCAAAATATTGAACATGGTCTTTGGCTAACTTTTTGTATTCTTATTTAGAACCTGAATTAATAACACCTATTAAAAGATAACCTATAACAAAATAATCCATTCTATTTTGTCTGTCTTAAACTGCTGCTGTAAAACTAGCCTAGGCGCAGCCCTAGGAGGCTTGAACACTCAACCATCCAATGTTTGTGTACAGAGTTAAAGTCAAAGTCAAATGATTCTTTATTCAAATTGGAATAGCAACAAACTCTTTTGAATCATCTAAGTTACATAAAATTAAAACGACTTCTGGTTCTAACCGTACACCGCTGACCCGAGAAGAACCGGTAAGAAACTTGCGGGACTTATTTTTTCAAATAATCATGGTAAGTACATCTTACAAGTAACATGCATTAAAAAGAGAACTAATACATACATTGATTTCAATAATTTGAATTATAATAATAACAAGAGATGTAAAGTCTCTAAAAGTCCAATAAAACCAGAATAGGAATTACCTGACTAGATTATCCAACATGGATATATCAAAATCTTGCTTAGCGGCAGTGTACAGATCATAGGCATACTGCTCATCTTCCTTCTGGCCCTTCCTTTCCAGGTCTACCAGATCAAACTCGTCTGCAGCTTCTTTCAGGCCTCGGTGGCAATTTACTACTTCATATCTACAAAATAAACAAGAAAAACAAACATGAGTAAATGTATTTAAATAAATAAAATAAAGTAAACCTTTATTCAGATTAAACTTATCTACTAAAAAATATTTTCACTAATCTTAATTACTAATCTGATTGCTGTTTGGCAAAGGCCTCCCCTGGGGTTTTCCAAAGTTTCCTGTCCATGGTCTTTCTAATCCAGGTTGGTTATTTATTTCACATCACATTACATTATCAGCCTATGTTAGTCCACTGCTGGACGTAGGCCTCTCCTATTAACTGTGCGTATAGACGCATTAGGAGGTAAATGCCCATAATCTCCATGCTGGGCAAGCAGATTGGCGATCGCAGTAATGTGTCCACTATGATGACGCTGCTGCCCATCATCAATCTTGTAGAATGGTCAGTGACACTTTAATCCCTTAGTCAACTCTTACGACACCCGCAGGAGGAGTCGGGGTGGTGACAAATGTATTCTTACTGCCGTCACCACATGGTTATTTATTTATTTCATTTTATTATTTATTTATTGCACCAGTAACAAAATAACAAAAAGAATCTCATGAAATAATGCAAGTTTGCAGGTTTGTTAACCTATTTTTTACTTTCAACTGAAAAATGGTATAAATAGGCGTTTATATTATTCACCATTTCTCTTGAACCAGGCTTTACACTGGGTTGTGGAATATAATTTATGTGGTGTTACAATACCTGTTTTCCAGTGAAGCAACTTTCCTCTCTTTTCTGATTTTATCAATAATATCATTGACATTGTGTGTAGTTTTTAACTTAACATCTGTTTTTGGCACTATGCCTTTTACATTAGCGTTTTCCTGCAAAATACAATGATAGAACCGAATTAATATTGTGCAAACATTGTATTATGTATAATATAAAATAAAGGTTATCCATGTCGAACAAAATTAACTTTTATACAATAACAAGCTCGCTAATTCCAGAAAAATTTAGCGCGGCACATTACCTGGTTATTAACCGTGCCTCTAAACACAAATAGTGACGGTGAAACCTCCTCAGCATCAGTTTTCATGCGTTTACACATTAGCACCAATGCATCCTGTGGATTGTCTTCTAACCGGCGTTTAACGCGCAATATTGTAGAACTAGCCATTGTCAAGAGTCCCTGTAAGTGCTTGGAAGGAATAAAATAAACAAACTAGTTGAATATAGGCGATAGAATATTTACTTTATTTAAACATGTTAAATGAAACTGTGAACACGGATTTTAGCGTCCACACCCGCGAACAAATCGCAATATTTTGCAAGTTGCAAGTGTCAATGTCATTGTCAAATATATATTTTTTTGTAATAATTATGGCCTGGATACTAGTTCTTTAAGACAAATTGACAATATTCAATTGTCAATATTGTACATCATTATCAAAAAAATTATAGTGATGCCGACTGTGAAGCTAATTCTATGTCAAAACCAGGGTCGCGTTATTGTAAAATGTAACTTTATAAAACGCGACACGCCACCCTATTGTGGTAATAATTTTTATTTTATCTGGGAAACATACAGAACTTAATAATACAATAGGGTACACAGAATAGTTATAACATAACATACGCCAAAACATTATTTTTATTTTAACATTTCCACGATCAGGATCGCGGTTTATAAAGTTACATTTTACTATTTTTATTTTGTAATTATTACCTTATGCCATCCATATTTGTTATCTGTAGTCCATTAAAAAAAAGTTCATGGCAGTTCATTGAGTTCATGAGTTGGATCGGTGCGGAAAATTTCATCAAAATAATAATATCTGAGTCATTTTAAGAGAAGTTTCTGCAGAAAACTGCAGAGATGAATAATATGGAGAACTTAAAATTGTTTAGCTCAATGGGGTCAGAGGAAAATTGGAGGACCCCAAGCTTCAGACAAAGCGTTGTTTCTAAGATGTAAGTTTCAGGGTGAATTTATTTTGATTCTATTCATGCTTAAATTTGTTTGTTACTATAAAGTACTTGTTAAATTTTGTCTATATTGAAGCCTCCTAAAACCCAAAGTTATGATATACTACGATGTTGTAAGTACTATTTTAATGTAATGGTTTATTATTTCAGTGAAGAGGTAATACAGCGTTCTGGAATGCAAGTGGCTAGAAACAGCAGCGAAATGGAGAACCATGTGTTCAATAAAGCCAAGACACGGGAGGAATACATGAATATGGTAGCCAAGCTCATACTGCATGTTCGTGAGATGTGTAAGTTTAGTATTCATTTCTGTTTAGTGTAAACTTTATTTAAATGTATAAATGTGCTGTGGTATAATGTAAGTTGACGCTCTCAAACTACTTTAATTTAGCTCTTTGTCTTGATACAAGACCACCTAATAAACAAATTGCATCGTATGTAGAAAAAGTATTGTTTATTTGAATCACTGTTGATAGATATCCATGTAACAAAGAGTTAAGGCTACTTCTTTTAATATATTCACTGCCAAGGAACATAGCCTAGAAACAAATGTATGAAGGTGATCCTACAGGTCAATCTCCACAGTCAAGATCCACAGACAATTTTGACATCAATTCAAACTGACTCCAGAGTATGGCCGTACCTAATAGCTCTCCCTACAACATTTTGTTGATACCAATTTCTATAACTTTACATTTGTCACTGCAGCTCAGCCAAAACAGAACCAAGGGCAGGCCATGCAAGGTCCCAACCAGAATCAACCCGGCCCCAACCCTCAAGTGCAGAATCAGCAGGCAAATCAGCAAGGATCAAGCCAGCCTGGGCTAGCACCGGATCCTATCAACGCTCTACAAAACCTAGCCTCGCAGGGAACAAGGAATCAAATGATGAATATTGGACCTCAAGGTGAGTTAAATTTTTTAAGGTCCCTTAGTAAACTAAGAACCCTTGTAGTTTTGCCATGTCCTGTACACAGCATAACTCATTGGCCGTTAGTACTAGAAATTTGCAATTTGGTACAGGTAGGTACACAAATTAACCATGCCAACAAAGTGTTAGAATAAAAAAATTACCTCCTCAACATGTAAAGTGGCAATGATTTTTTTATTTTGCTGTAATCCTGTATGTAGGATATTGTTATTTTTTATACCTTTGCCTTTTGTATATTCATTTTTTTTGTGCAATGAATATTAAATAAATACCATAACAGTAGCAAACGACCATACAGCCTGCCTGATTATAAGCAGCAACAACATCATAATATTCATGGATTTGTGGTACTGTAAATATCTTTATCAGTTAATCACAGTGTGACTCAGTGCGTAAGACAACATTCTTGTCTGAAAAATTACAATATGTTAACAACAATAATTAGTAATTACAAACAAATGATTAACACATGCTATCATTGATACCATTAATTAGAAACATGTTCTAATTGGGCATTCCCTTGGGTAATTCTGATGTCTTATTCATGACAATTTACTATGAGACCAACATCAAATTTGAAATTTTTTCCTTGTATGTAATACCCTAAAAAGTAATATGTGCATAAAATAAACACATTCAAATAAGGGTAAGAGTGTAGCATAATGTAGTTCCACCCGGGTCTGATCAGAAAATTTGGCATCCCATCTGCTCTCTCTCATGTGCCGTCTAGCTCCTTTGCCGCCCCCACTAGGCCACTGACTAAGGGGCTAGGTTGATACATCGAAAAATGTCCTATAATTTCAAATACAAATACTCCAGGTCAAATGCAACAGCAAGGCGTAATGGGCCCGAACCCCGGCATGATGCAGGGCCAGATGGGGCAACAGACCATAGTCTCTCAAGGGCAGCCGCAGACGGCCACCAACCTGCTTCAGACGCTCAACCAGCGGCCCCAGCTTAACATGCTGCAAGGGAAACTGCAAGGCGCTATGGGCATGGTATGTTTTTTTTTAATATTGAATGAGAAAGTTTTACAACTATAAGTTTAAGACCCATCATAGCCAAAACCTTGAAGAGGTTATAATTTGTATTTTTAGTACAGATGGTGCCTTTTTTAGGCGCTAGTGCGAGAAGTGACTCATTTTACGTCAGGTCCAAAACTTCGGAGGGCCATCTGTACTAAAAAACGTCGTACGAGACACGTGCAAAAAGGAAATTCGTAAATCGTGTCGATTTAAAACACGTCCTTCGGTCGTGTTTTATAACATCGCCACTCGTTTCGAATTTCATGTTTTTCGCACTTGTGTCGTAATGTACTATTAAATAAAACCTTGAAAGGGTTGTAATTTGTATTTATATCACTTTATTTTAAGAGCGAGAAATATCACATCACATCATTAGCCTATCTCAGTCTCAGTTTTACTAGCTGAAACTGTCTTTATAACTCTAGAAATATCATAATAATAATATTATAAACCTTTTCTTCTTCCATATCTGATATTGTCTGGGAGGAAGGACAGGAATAGATAGAAAGAGATAAAGTGGGCTTACACAAAAGGGATCCATATCAACTAAACTAAACAACTTCACACAAAAAGAAACACAGTTATTGAAGAAGAAAAGGCTTATTACTAGTATTATCTACTATCTTGCCCCCTCATTGCTCCTAAGCTAAGACTTTAGACTTCTTTAAGTACAGGACATTCCTTTTCCAGGTCCCAAACCAGCCACCCATGGGCGGTATGGGCATGTCCGGCATGCCTATGGGCAACCAGCTGCAAGGCCACGGGCCGGGCATGCAGGGCCAGATGATGTCCAACATGCCCATGTCATCCAACATGCAGATGGGCATGCAGTGCAACCAGGGCATGCAGATGCAGCAAGGGATGCAGGGACAAATGCAGGGGCAGATGGGTAGGTGGTTTTCAGTTCTTTGGTTCTTTGGGTTTGCTCTTGACGGTCGTAGGCTCGGAAAAGTGTTGAAAAATGGCATTCAATTTAGGTTTTACTCTGAACTGTCATGTTTTAGTTCATCAGTGTGTGTCAATACGCATACGCCTTTCAATTGTTTTTCCGTACAGAGTGATTGCCTTTTTGAGAGACTTTTTTGCGTCGCTCGTGTTTAATAGTCACCAACACTCGTCCTGAAAACAGCCTACATTGTAACACTTGCAACATATGATACACATTTTACAATGCACTATAGTAGGAAAACCACATTATCTCGGCAGTACCTACCAGGCAGTGTGGAAAAGTACTATGAAAATTTATTCCTGCAAGTGTGCTTAAAAGTATCACTTTCTGTATTACTCAGAAAGTGATAATGTACATATCCGTATCCGTACATGGCGTGAAGATCTTGATAACTCGAGATGTATTGGTAAAGGAAAAGAAATTTAATTTATGATAAATTCAAGTTCAAATTTCTTATAGCTTTAATCTTTAGGTTCTTCACAACATGTAAGGATGACATGAAGTTAATCTTTAACGATATTGCAGTTGGCGGCATGGGAAACAACCCAATGGTGAACAGTCACATGCTGCACATGCGACCGAAGCAAGACGTTGGCATGGTTGGCTACCGGCAGCCCCCGGGGCAGTTCCTGCGACAGAGCCCCAGCCCTTCAGCCCCGAGCCCCAACATGCCCCAGCCTAGCCCCGTCTCCATGCAAGGTTAGGAATATATACAAGTAACCCAACCCAATGGTGAACAGTCACATGCTGCACATGCGACCGAAGCAAGACGTTGGCATGGTTGGCTACCGGCAGCCCCCGGGGCAGTTCCTGCGACAGAGCCCCAGCCCTTCAGCCCCGAGCCCCAACATGCCCCAGCCTAGCCCCGTCTCCATGCAAGGTCAGTAATATACACGGTGTGAGTAACCGGACAAAATTTACCCACACATTCCTTAGACTTAAATGAGCATATAGCGCTATATTAAAAAATTATGTTAATTAAAAAAAAATGTTCACTTTTGCGCTTCATAAACAACTTGTTTCCTAACCCTTAATAGGGCAATGGTAATATATTTACCACCTCAATTTGAAACTTATTCTGTCAATGAATATGTGTCAAACCCAATGAAATTTAGGCGTGACTGATGCCTTATTAAGGGCTAATCAATAAGGCTTTAGAACATACAAGTAATGATATTATTATGTGTTAAAACTAATGTGTCTGAACCATATTGAATTTTGTATTATGTTTGAAATTAATATTGTGTTGTATTGAATATTGACTGTATATCTATTACAACAATGTTCAAAATCAGTTGTTAAAGTTCAACTGTCCAAAGTGAGGTTCATAAACAACGAAAGACTAAACAAGTGATTTTCATAGGGGTAATGGGTTCGACGCTGCCATCGCCACTAGGCCTGGGCGGC
>JALPQI010014815.1:0-23891 GCA_025490895.1 Thaumatotibia leucotreta
TGGTATGATGGTGTTTGGTGAAAATTTAGTAGTAATAGAGAATTATTTTGTAGAAAAATCCTGGAATTTGTAAAGACTTCACTAAAAAGTTATACAGCCAAACGTGTGGTCCCTCAGTTCACACACTGAACCTTACACTTCTGGGCAAGTGTTTAATATGCTGGCTTATTTTAATGTTATAGATTTAGTAAAAACATATTTAAACGCATTCGTAATGACCGAAACGTAATTTGGCAATGATTATACACTAAAAAGCCTTCCTTTTTTGGTCCCTGAGGGACCACGTATAATAACGAATAAATCGGTACATTCGTACAAAAAATAAATGCATTTTTCTTTGCACACATTAGTAAAAATCGCAAGGAAGATTGTAAAAGTCAAAGGAAAGCACAACTATTAATAAATTTCGCCAAATTTATATTTGTTTGTGGTCCCTCAGTTCACACACTATGAGTTAATAAAATAATCAATATCTCCTAAAATATACACATTATTAAAAGGTTTGTCGTACTGAGGTTTAGTTAAAAAGCTTGACTACCTAAATATATACTTTAACGTGGATTGATGGCGTACAATATAAAATAAATTGCTTTTTAACATTTCCTTAGCAAAGCGTTCATTAGGGTGACCACACAATTAAAACCGTTTACTAACGTGACGTGCCTCATTTTTAAATTCAACTTTTTAGATTTGCTTACTAATATCAAGTAGACCAAGGAAAAACTGCATACAGCCAACTACATTTTAGATCCTGTAAGCAAAATTACGAAATTAAAAACAAACTAATTTTATGGTATCAGGGTTGGTGCTGTAAAACATGTAGCTCGAATATAGTTGTCCTGCTTATATTATGCTTAAAAAATAAAAAGTGACCAAATTAACTTGAATTGATGTGTTTGGTTTGTTATTGCTGTATAGTTTGCAAATTAGCTTTGTGTTGCAATGGATTTGTTAGTTATACACCTATTTTCCGGGTTGTTGATCTGGTAAGTACATCATTAAGCAGCATTATATTCTAATAGTAGGTATGGTTTGTCAGGTTTGCCATCATTTGCTAAACAACTTTTCCGAAATAACTATTTAACAAACACCGATTCACAAACCTGCCTTCAATGCTCATTTTATAAATAACTTCCTACATGACAAATTGTTCTACATATATTACTAGCTTTTACCCGCAAATTTCTCTGCGTTAAATCTTTAGAAATAATATGTATATGCCTATGACCTTATTAAATTTCATCTAAATCCGTTTAGCGGCTTAAGCGTGGTAGTACGGAGCAAGGGGCGAAAGGCACCTAGTGCTTTTCATTTCGAATAAATATGTACATCAAAATAGGCGGGAGTAATACAGTACGTATTTTCCTTACTCCCTAGAAGGCATTAATCCCGTCGAATCCGCGATTTATGGAAAATTAACCCACTTGCACACCTGAACTTGAAATATTAGTGAGCGATCCCTCTGTTACCTCTTCACGATTAAACCGCTAAATACGCAGAGGTCGCGGGTAAAAGCTACTAATATTAATATATCGTCGGCTGACAAGCAAAACTCACTATAAAAACTGTCACTACTCTTAGCAACCTCTTATGTCAGTATTAAGTCAGAACTGTGATAAGAGCTTTATTTCAAGTAGGTATTTGTTATTTAGTGAGTTTTGCTTGTCAACCGACGATATGTAGGACAATTTGTCATGAAGGAAGTTATTTAAAAAATTAGTAGTTTAGGAAATGACAGGTTTGTAAATGGTTGTTTGTTAAATAGTTATTTCAGAAAAGTTGATTAGCAAATGATGGTAAACCTGACAAACCATACCTACTATTAGAATATAATGCTGCTTAATGATGTACTTACCAGATCAACAACCCGGAAAATAGGTGTATAACTAACAAATCCATTGCAACACAAAGCTAATTTGCAAACTATACAGCAATAACAAACCAAAAACATCAATTCAAGTTAATTTGGTCACTTTTAATTTTTTAAGCATAATATAAGCAGGACAACTATATTCGAGCTACATGTTTTACAGCACCAAACCTGATACCATAAACTTAGTTTGTTTTTAATTTCGTAATTTTGCTTACAGGATCTAAAATGTAGTTGGCTGTATGCAGTTTTTCCTTGGTCCATTTGATATTAGTAAGCAAATTTAAAAATGAGGCACGTCACGTTAATAAACGGTTTTAATTGTGTGGTCACCCTAATGAACGCTTTGCTAAGGAAATGTTAAAAAGCAATTTATTTTATATTGTACGCCATCAATCCACGTTAAAATATATATTTAGGTAGTCAAGCTTTTTAACTAAACCTCAGTACGACAAACCTTTTAATAATGTGTATATTTTAGGAGATTTTGATTATTTTATTAACTCATAGTGTGTGAACTGAGGGACCACAAACAAATATAAATTTGGCGAAATTTATTAATAGTTGTGCTTTCCTTTAACTTTTACAATCTTCCTTGCGATTTTTACTAATGTGTGCAAAGAAAAATGCATTTATTTTTTGTACGAATGTACCGATTTATTAGTTATTATATGTGGTCCCTCAGGGACCAAAAAAGGAAGGCTTTTTAGTGTATAATCATTGCCAAATTACGTTTCGGTCATTACGAATGCGTTTAAATATGTTTTTACTAAATCTATAACATTAAAATAAGCCAGCATATTAAACACTTGCCCAGAAGTGTAAGGTTCAGTGTGTGAACTGAGGGACCACACGTTTGGCTGTATAACTTTTTAGTGAAGTGTTTACAAATTCCAGGATTTTTCTACAAAATAATTCTCTATTACTACTAAATTTTCACCAAACACCATCATACCAACCACCATTGAAATATAAGTGGTCCCTCAGTCCACACGCACACCAAAAGTTGCCTATCGGGGGAAATAACTCGTGTATAAGCGAATATGGCATAGTTGTAGGGAATGGTGTTTTAAACCACATACTAAAAGTACTGGTGGTTAGCTAACGGGGGGAGGGGGGTGTAAAGGTCTTTATTTTTAATTTTTCGTAAATAACTCGTAAACCGTGGCTTATAGCAAAAAACGGTCTAGTACATAAGTATTCTACATAAAATTCTCTACAAAAAAGATATACGCACGTTTCCTCTGGGATCAATGTGTCATGAGATAAGAAAGCAGAAGATGGACACTAAAGAAATAAACACATTTGTTTAAGTAGGTATGGCACATACAGAATGCTCGCGAGCATTCCAAAAGATTTTAATGCTCAATTCCTGACCATATTTAGAGTCTTTAATGCTATATAAGATTTCCTGGATTCGGCTTGGTTTCAGAGATAATCAACCTTTTTTTCGAAATAAGTTTTTCGACGTAACTCATCATAAAACTTCTTTGTGATTAGAATACTACCACAATGTGTTTTAATATTACCACACCTTTGCCTGGCAATCAAAAAATGGGATAAACTTGACGAAATAACCAGTCCCTAAAAAAAATATTATAATTAATAATTATAACAAATTGTTGTTATGATAAAAAGTACTGGAAATGTTAAAAAGTATGCAAAAAGTATAAAAAAAAAAGAAAAAAAAAATTCTTTTTGGTGGTATTTTACATTAGGTCTCATTATATTTTTTGTTTGTTTTGATGTCTAGAATGCATAGTAGAAATCTTTTGACGATGATTATGAGAATATTTTAGGTTTAGAAGATAATTAGGAATTTTATTTTTACAAATAAGCATACAGGGCGCGCCCGGGCGCGAGCATGCCATAAGATTTTAAGTATGCATTCCAGATATCAAAATAAACAAAAAATATTATGAGACCTAATGTCAAATACCACCAAAAAAAAATTTTTTTTGTCTTTTATTTTAGACTTTTTGTATACTTTTTGACATTTCCAGTACTTTTTATCATAACAACAATTTGTAAAAAATATTTATTTTAATATTTTTTAGGGACTGGTTATTTCGTCAAGATTATTCCCATTTTTTGATTGCCAGGCAAAAGGTGTGGTAATATTGAAACACATTGTGGTAGCATTGTAATCAAAAATAAGTTTTATGACGAGTAACGTCGAAAAACTTATTTCGAAAAAAAGGTTGATTATCTCTGAAACCAAGCCGAAGCCAGGAAATTTTATATTGCATTAAAGACTCTTAATATGGTCAGGAATTGAGCATTAAAATCTTTTGGAATGCTCGCGAGCATTCTGTATGTGCCATACCTACTTAAACAAATGTGTTTATTTCTTTAGTGTCCATCTTCTTGCTTTCTTATTTCATGACACATTGATCCCAGAGGAAACATGCTTACATCTTTTTGTAGATAATTTGATGTAGATTACTTATGTACTAGAACGTTTTTTGCTATAAGCCACGGTTTACGAGTTATTTACGAAAAATTAAAAATAAGGACCTTTACACCCCTCTCCCCCCGTTAGCTCCACCCCTAACCACCAGTACTTTTAGTATGTGGTTTAAAACACCATTCCCTACAACTATGCCAAAATTCGCTTATACACGAGTTTTTTCCTCTGAGTTTCCTTCGTTTGGTGTACAAATATCGCCGCCAAACACAATCTACAAATGTCATGTGACAGATTATTATTATGACACTTTGACATTTTCATATTAAAATGTCCTATCTCTTTAATCTTTATACTACGTGAACGAGACAAAGTTATCGTGACTAGAGATGTTTCATTTTTAAAGCTTGCTGTTCACTCATAATTCAACATTATTTATACCGATTCAGTGTTGCTAGGAAAGAAAAGTTAGTCCCACACATAAATGGCAACACTTGTTATGTCGCCCGCGGGATGACTCTTTCGCATGGAACTAATTTCTCGAGCTGTTAACTTGTGCTACCAAAATCGAGAAAATGACGGCTAAAAATACCTATAAATTGGACAGCCGCGACATGGGCTTGTCGCAGCGCGAGCTATCTCGCGCTCAATGATGTGCTTGCCGGGCAGGGAGCAGAGAAACGACAAATTGAAATAGTATTGTAATTGTAAATGTCTATCGCGTGGAATCACGAATGAACAAAAATGAAGATACCTCATAATGAGACTCATGAATGGGAACGCGTGTTTTGTCATAGATCGCATGATAATATTCAATAATTTCTAAAATAAAATAATCATCATCACCACCATCAGCCGCGTGGCGTGCATAGCTGGACAAATGTCTCCTTTATGCCCTGGCCACGACATCGGTTTAAGGCGACCGGCTTAGCGGAAAACGTATGGTGCTCCCTCTCCTACCCATATCGGCATCCCGCTCCAACTCATGGATTCGTTTGCCGCTGGTCGCCTTAGACCACTGTCGTGGCCGGGCCGTTAGAGACTGCCACAAAGATCGGCCGTAAGCTCCCCGCATCCAGATGACACCCGCAACCTTTACCATGCTTGACAGAGTTTAAAATAAACCATTTTCCGAAATTCCAGCACCAGTCCTGCCGATCTGTTTACCGGCCAAGAACCACCCTCCCCACCCCAACCCCAAGTTGTATCTCGCGAAACTGACCGCCACAGGTGAGTTCCATATTTGAACGATTTTTCTTGGTTTTTGCATCGGCTCCTTAGTTTCTGTTTCGGGTAATTTCTATGTGCTTACCAGTGGCCTAACCTAACAGCAATAGTGTCATAACATAAGTATTCTAAAAGCCCCCCTGCATCGATACTAGAATTATGAAAAAACTGATCGAATACCTATTTGAAAAAAAAAATGTTGAAGTCTGTGAAAATAGAAATAGATCAAAATCCAACGACCATAAGGACAGCTAAACTTGCCATTAGAAATGCTAATAACTGATTATATTTCATGCTAAAATTGTCATCATTGTCTAAAGTTTTCAGATATTTGTGAGTTTTCTGGCCGCTCCGATATACTCGTATCTGATGTTGACTGAATGTGTCGAGTAAACGCCAAAGCAAACCTTTCTTGTACGGCTACTGGTATTATAAACCGTGATTAGAATGGGATTCGAAAGCACTGTTGACACAACATTGTATGAGTCAATCTAGTATATGACTATATGTATATGCATATGTTATTATATTCTTTGATTAAATACAGAGACTTATAGACAATAGATTAATGATGTGATTACACTCACTTTATCTATAAACAACTCTTTTCTTGGCAAATGTTGTGTCATTTGTTGTGTCAACAGTATACTTTTGTATCCGCTTCTGACGCCATCAGATAAATCGGAGCAGCCAGGGCGTACACAAATAACTGAAAAGGCCACTTATGTCACGGCGTCAAAGCCATATTTAGATATTTTTGATTTAAATCTGATGGATACAAAATCGTCCAGTATTTATTATATTTAATCGTCATTTTCTGTTGTGACAGATGATGGTCAGATACTAAAGGAGATCTTACCGATGATACCCATTGACAATAAGGATTGTGATACGTTCTATGAGAAGGCTGAGGTAAGTTCGATTCAAGAAGAGGTCGGTTCGATTCATAAAGATCAAGATCAAAGACAAGAAATGCTATTGAAAGTTATCCACATTTGTTTAATCCTTTTTTTGTTTTTCTGGCACAAGGAATACGTGAAAAAGTTAAGAAAACCTCCTGTTGTATGATTGTATGTGGTTGTAATGTAATCTATCCATATAGGTATTTGTACTGTTTTTGTTCGTATTTTAAAAATTACTACTACGTACAACAGGTGAGTTACTTAAGTTTCTTACCTATACAATATACATATTTAATCCCATATCGAAAAGCCCTTAGCGATGATAGATTTCAGACTATTTAGCTGTATCAGAGCTCGGATTTTTCACGGCAAAACAAAACACTAGCGTAATTTAGCCAGTGATTGAAATATTATTTTATCGATATCGATAATTCAGAACTAGAAGAAATAAAAGTCACCAAATAAAATTAATATATAATAAAACTAATAAAAACATTTGTATAAAGTTACTATTATATTAGAAACAGACGCAATTTCTTCTTCAAAATCTACGTCAGTACATACAGCAGCACAAGACATTTTATTTCGATATTAGTAATAGGAGTAGATAGGATGTCCGGTAATGAATGCACAACCTTCTAAGTCTTCTAACCCCCAGTAGGTCATCTTAGACTGGTCCAAAATATTGATTTTGAGCTCTAATAAGTCTCCTGTTTTTAGAAATTTTCGCACGTTTGTTAGTTTTTAAATTTTGACATTCACACTGATAGGTGTACCATCGAATAAATAAAGAAAAAATGTACTGAGGCAATACCTGTCATATATTCTAGCGTAAGACTCGATAGGTGTCGATAAAATAATATTTCAAGCACTAGCTACCTACATTACGCTAGTGTTTTGTTTTGCCGTGAAAAATCCGAGCTCTGCTAATTATGCCTCAATGGTCGTTTACAGCTGGACTTCAAAATGATGATGCCCTCGAAGCCTATTTGCGCGACAACAGTCCAGCAACAGCCTGCCTGTATCTGGGACGGTGGGGCAGCTCTGGTCACGAGGGAACCTGACAGCTACTGGACCCTGGTAATACTTAACAACCAGAGAAGTGTTGCGCCTTTTGCCTCTTCCCCGCAAAGGTTTTACCTATCTTATCTTGGTGGGGCCTTTATGGATACACTTCGATGCATTGGGATCTTTTGTGTGTAGGTTTTACCTAAATCGGCATTTCAATTTTTTTTTTTTTTTTATACCACGTCGGTGGCAAACAAGCATACGGCCCGCCTGATGGAATGCAGTCACCGTAGCCTATGGGCGCTTGCAACCCCAGGGGTGTCACATGCGCGTTGCCGACCCAATAAGAACTTGTATTTACGGTTACACCCCCAACTTACATTTAAAATTTTGGGTTTTTTCCACTCAGAATCACAAGGTCTTTCGATCCTGACACGCGAGAAATAGTGTCAATAAATTTCATACTCTGTACATTTTGAGCGTCTGATATGATATAGGATTTTGTATTAAAAAAGTGTAACCTGAAAAATTTAAACAGTTTGTGATTCTAAATGGTAACGAGGAATGCCAAACAAAAAAGAAATTGATCGCAACCATAAACGGAAATGTATGAGATCTTATCGTGGTCGATCCCGTCATTGATAGCTTTGCTTTTTGTTATCCGTACCAGAGATTATCTGTGTCCATACGAATTATTATAAACGCGAAAATAACTCTCGTCTGTCTGTTACATCTTCACGTTAAAACCGCTGGACCAATTTTGTTGAAAATTTTACACCATTTTTTCTGCCTCAAAATTGCCTGAGTGTGTGCCGATGAAGTCGCGGACCCGTAAGTTTACTATAAGCTGCCGCTGCGTTATTGACGCGGATTTATTTTCTATCCAGCTCGCTCGCACCAATACGCGAGTACGAGCGAACGACGAACGACGAAGTGTATGGTACGGCTGGGCCACGGACAAGCGCGGGAAAGCGTTACAACACATGCTGGTTAGTTGGATCACACACAATAATAGGCATGATGACTGGAAAGTCAAATCAGCATCTTTTTTCGAACTGTCAAAACGATCACCAGTAATTCACCACTATGGAATTTTATATGAAATACTCAAAAGTGACGTCACGTTTGAGTACTGTCAAATGACCTACTTTTTGGGGTTCCGTAGCCAAAATGGCAAAAACGGAACCCTTATAGATTCGTCATGTCCGTCTGTCCGTCTGTCCGTCTGTCCGTCTGTCACAGCCGATTTACTCGGAAACTATAAATGCTACAGTAACGAAATTTGGTAAGGATATGTGTTATATGAATCGCTACAGGATTATGATACTAAATTGTAAAAAAAACCATTGGGGTGGGGGCCCTCCATACATGTAACTGAGGGATAGAAAATTTTTTTTTGTTGTATATAAGCGTGTGGGGTATTAATAGAAAGGTCTTTGAAAATGATATGAAGGTTTATAAATCTCATGTTTATTTAAGCAAATCGTTTTCGAGATATCAGCTCTCAAAGTCTGAAAAATGTGTCCCCCCCCCTCTATTTTTAAACTACGCGATATAAAATTCTAAAAAAAATATATGTTATGCACATTAATAAACTCTATCAACGATTTTTGGTTTGATTAAATTATCTTCTATAGTTTTTGAGGTAGGTTGATTTAACTGTATTTTTTTATAATAAATCGATAATGGTACGGAACCCTTCGCGCGCGAGTCCGACTCGCACTTGGCCGATTTTTTTTAAGTTCTTTTCAATTTATTAAATAGAAGTTCTGTACAAAAATTACTGCAATCTACATCTTTGTTATAATTTCTTCGTGTATTATGTCGTGCATAATGTTAAATAATTTATTTTAACTACAGTCATCATCCCTATTAGGAAAAACGCTTGCCTCGTCGCAATTCGCATGCCCGTGGCCGAGCAACGGCTACAGCTAGTTTTACAATGAGATGTGTATGCGCAGTTGGGTTTCGGCGTGCGCGGGCCGGGCTGCGGCGCGCCTGCGCGCTTCGTCGACGTGCGCGGACAGCTGCCCTGGATCGATCCGCAGATCACCGCCACCACTTAACCGAACGCACAACCACAATATTCAGCTATAAAGATTGCACATCGATTTATGGAAAGAGAGAGCTTTCATAGGGCTCGTTCAGACGGACAGCATTTCAACTACAACCCAGCTACAAAGTGGCAGTTCCGGGGCAGTTCTGATGCAGTTCGACCAACTGCATCAGAACTGCAAACCCGTTGTGCAGTCCGCTTGCAGCTAGACTATATACTCTAGACTCTCCCTAACTTATGTGATTTATATGCAATATTATGTAACGCTATTGATTAAGAAGATGATTGCTATACGATTACTATGATTAGGTAACGGTATCTCTTTAATAAACACCGAGTTAGGGAGAGATGATATAGTGATATCAGTCGCCAATTGATGTTGCAGATAGTTTAATATAAGTGCACAACAATGCAAATTATTTGTAATCTTTGATTGTTATTCTACGTTTATTTATAATTATATAATGCAAAGAGTATAGAGTCGTGTTTGAATTTTTATCCTAACTGGTTCGTTTTCGAAGCTGCAGATTCTATCCTAGGGTACCTATTTATACAATGGTCAGCGACCTGTTTTCCTACTAATAATTTGACGAAAGTCAAATCCCCGTGCCGACCATTGCTGAACATCTATTAGATGATAATAATGCCAAGCACTAGGTCGTTAGCATTAGTAGGTACATAAGTACTTACTTTGTATTTTTGGATAAATTTATTGAAGTGCAGAGGCAACGCCGATATACCTACCTGAAACAATAATTCAATTGGTTATTTTATTATTATCGTAATTGTTTATTTGATTATAACCATGGCAATAACAAACAGAAAAAAGTTGATTCCCATAGTTCAATCAATTTAATAATCGAAAAATCTTGTATAACATAGATTTCTGCAGATAACACTGCATATATGAATCCAGAATCCAGACTGTTATTAAGAAAATATACAAATCTACACAAAGTTTTTTCAAAGATAGATAAATTGCAATCGATTATATCAAATGAAGGTAAATTGCGGACAGCTCTGAGCTCACGACCGATCTGCGGACAGCTCACAACCGATCTTTGTGGATCTCTCTGGGGGAGGCCTATGTCCAGCAGTGGACGTCAATTGGCTGATGATGATGATGATGTTGATGAAGGTAAATCCAATCAAAAATTATTTTCTTCAATGGATTCGGTTCGTTTCACTTTGATCACCGAAAAAGTGCTATTATAAAATAACGTTTTAGAAATCGAAATTCCTGTAGTATATTGGTCCGGCTTCGTTGTTATGTGGGCAGCGTTAGCACGTGTTCACATGCGTGGGGGCAGCATTCTGACAGCTTTATTTTCACTGTCCAAAATTTGACATGCTTATGACGTGTATGTTAATTATTATTACAAAAAATTAAAAAGCACAAAACATTCCTAAAACCAAAACACCTACTAATAACTAACTTAAACTACAACATTCCCGAAGTCGCTTCCCTGTGGGAGAGTGCCCATAACACTGGCTACATTTCCTCGCTGGATGGCAATGCCAAACCTCTGGCCAAGAAATGAGCCAGCCCTACGGTCACCAGTCGCCTCAGATAGCCTTTTCCCCAATTCCTTAAAAAGTAATGTTAATTATATGAGCGTAAAAGTTTGTATTGTATTAGTTTGTAAAATTCGCATACATTGCATGCATTATCTTTTAGTTTTCCTTTTTATAAGAGTCATTTTTCTGGTGTTAATGAGCCCTTTCCTTAATGGACCACCTACAAATATCAACTGTATGCATGTTTTCATAATTTAAATAGTCATTTTGCATAAAACCAGTGCGACTGAGGTGATCGTAACCATGGCAATAACAGACAGAAAACACTTTATTCACTCTGTTGCATTTAATCGAGTGAAATTTACATCTCGGTTGGAATATTTGGGCAGCACGGGTTCTATACCTATGTGGGATTCTGTATTGCCTCGGAATAAAATGCGTGTCTTCGTTAGATTTATTTATTCACCAGCTAAATTATTTTACGTCTTTCACACTTAACATCTTTTTTACACCAGGGTCGTTCGTTCTCCATTCAAATCGTTCCCCTATCCCTCTCGCACCGTCTACCCTCCTTCTCTCACACATACGCTCCGTTCCACTTATCTTCTTACACCTACATCTATATTTTTTATTTTCGAAAAAATTGTTTTCTTTACTTTTCCTAACCGAAAATAATATTTTATTGAATGGAACCTTAAACGGATCGCCACTATTTTGTTACACCCTTTTGATAATTCACTTTTCTTCACACTTGCTGTCTAAGCGCGCCATTGCTTGTGTGCGTAGCGGGAGTAATAGAAAAGTGAAATTCCCTAGGGAGTAATAGAAATGTCAGTACGTCATTTAATAATGTTATGTCTTAAAACTTATTTTTTTGTCGGCAAGTGTGATGAAAAACATTGTATGCATCACGGTCGGTAAGCGGAATACTAACTCGAGTTATAAAAGCCCTCCGCCTAACGGCGTCGGGCTTCTAACACTCTCGTTAGTAATTCCGTACTTACCTCCCTTGATGCACAATGTACTATTATTCGTCGCTATATGATATTACTTTATTTACTTACAAAAGAAAATAGTAGCCGTGAAATACTTTCGGCCATTATCGTACTTAACCGCATAAACCCATCAGTCGACAATAGTCGCTAATCGGCAGCCAAATCGCGGTAACGCCTGAATAATTGACCATTGTGGCATTTGTGCCACAAATCTTGGCAATTGTTAGCTTTCCATTGCTTGCGGTCGCCGGACAATGGCTTTCTACTTCACCGGTCCTCTGAATAGACAATCTGAAAACGGTGTTGTAAAAATGGCCAAGTCCTTAACCTTTTAACCCTCTGTGTTTGATAAGGATCCGTACAATAGGTATTGAACTCACATCAATTCATAATTTGAATTAATAGTACATTACTATAGAGGCCGGGACGAAAGGGGTTGCCAGCCGAAGACATATATATATATATAATATATACTCGTATATACTGAGGGGATAGATCTGAGGCGGGCAACCCCATATTTCCGGCCGAGGTATGTATAGTGCTTTTCTCAAACATGCAATGAAATAAACAACAAAAACATCAAAGTTTTTTTTTATGTCCATAGTATTGTATAGTGGCAGAATGTTATGATGCCTATGCCATAAATTGATGTAGAATGGAATTACAAAAGCACTATGCTGGCCTAGGCCTTCAAGTTTTGTATTAAATTCCATTAACGACCTCTCTCCTAGTCGCACCTGAAACGTCATAATAATTTGCAGCCTATTATAAGGAGCATGACAGCAATATTTAATTTAATGTTTGAGAAAAATCTTATGTACTGATCTTTAGCAACCACAGACGAGGGGTTAACCACCTTCCCTCTTGCCTCAAGATGTGACAAACACGTCTTTTTTCCACTAATGAGCAACGAAACCTTATCCTGTCAGCAAGACAGTTACTTTGACAGCATATTCGATGCTCGAAAGTTATGGTTTTCATAGTTCACGATAGGGCGTCAATTCCTAACTTTGTTGTTTAATGTAAATTATAACACATGGAGTAATTATGAATCAATTTTCAAACGAGATTTGTTTCTGTCCTTGGGATATAATTTTATGTTCATTGGTAATAGTGAGATGATATAGGTATATTGCTCCGTAGACGAATGCGAATAATGCTACAAAAGTAACCCATTATCTTAACATTAAGTTATTCATAATTTAGAAGTGAGTAGCGTAGAACAGTTCGCTTCTCAAACTCGGCTGGCACCCTGCCGCGTCCGCTTTACGCACTAAGCCATGATAACCATAAAGTCATGGAACCCACGCAGTTTTGACCAGGCTCACAATTTATGGCTGTCCGTGGGTCTGAATATGGACGTTGGTTCAGCTTTGTCGGTTTATGTAATGGGTCAATGACACCACATGTTTGTTGTTGTAATGTCAATCGACTCTTTTAAAAAGTAACACCAACATCAATTTGTTTAATAAAACAAATTGATGTTTCCTAATCATGCTAATTTGTAGTTTGAAGGAGGCACGCTATCTTATACAAATTACAAAGTATAACATTGAGATGTTTAGAAACTTCGGCAAAAATGATGCTACCAAAATTAGGCGGTTGAAACGCTCAGATATTCACCCTGATAATGGGAAACGGTATATATTTAACCCCCTTATTCATAAAAGTCTCTTAACTTAGCAGGCCGCTAAGTATTGTTTGTCCCTTTCGGTCTTATCAATTGAAAATACTGAAAGGGACAAACAATATTTAGCGGGTTGTTAGGAGACGTTTATCAATAAGGGGGGTTAATTTCAATACAGTTTATTTAACCAGCCATTAAAAACTTCAGCCACCCCATCATATGGAGCAACTTTTACTATATGACCAGCCATACGGCCCCACCGCGAACTTCGAAATCCGTAAATTTCGAGGATTTGTCTCTCTCACTCTAATGACGTCTTCGTTGGAGTGACAGAGAAAAGTCCGCGAAATGTACGAATTTCGATTTTTGCGGTAGTAGGCCTAGACAACATGCTATTTTGCAATCGTATTCGATAAATAAGTAATAAATGCATGAGAATAGCTGATTCGTACGAAAGGTCACGTGACAATTTCCTTACTTTATTATGGTCACATGATGGTTTCTAAAAGATGGCTACGCAATTGTGACCCTGACACACTATCCCAATCGCCAATTCGCTGGCCCAGCGTGGTGATTACGAGCATTTAGCAATCCACCTTGACTGATGATGATGATGATGAGACAATCCTCGTACTCTTTTCCATAAAAAACTACACCTGTGCCTTGTGTAGCCAACTAGCCACAAATCATCGTAATGTCAACTGCCTGTGTCCTGTCTCCTTTACTTTTTTATATCTGTAATTAGAGTAAAGAAGACAAGATCACTCCGGCATTTATCGCAAAGGAATTCTTAGAATTTGGTCTACAGTAAAAACTTGAATTAATTTCGTGTCATAATTTATATTAGGTCGTATGATATCAATCTTATTTCGTGTTATGTGTCTAGTATGCAAATAGAGAATGTTATGTTTGCAGTGATTTATATTTATCACCTACTCTACATTGGCTCTGCCTACTCTGCTAAGAAAAACTAATCTTGCGCATGATTTAAAGCAGATTTGCATACATACCGACCATCAAAGCGACATCTTCAATAATAAGTTCAATAATACGGTCCATTCATCCTTCGTTGTCTTATCTAGTAAACAATTTTCTAACCTAAACGTACTCGTTTTCTGTTGTAAACTACTGTTTCCTTGATTAAAAATTAAGCAATTTACTCAATTGCAATTCACTACGCAAGTACGCACGGACTGCACAAATACGGACTCGGGTATTTTGGTATAGGCAAATATGGCATTTTACAACAGAAAACGTGTACTTTTAGGTTAGAAAGTTGTGTACTAGATAAGACAACTAAGGATGAATGGACTTTACATAATTTCATTATTTTACAAGTGTTTTACTTAGAACTGCGCTTTTTATGGGTAGGATTCGGAGTATGTATCTAAATAATAAAAAAACAAAACGCTATTTCACTAGAATAACGAAAATCCTTTTTCTGCTTTGTTGTAACTTTCTAATTTGTTCTAATTGAATCAATATTTTACTGATGCATTTACTTTCAATAGCTATTTAAAATTAATTTATTTTGACTGGCAAATTGCTCATAATGGGCTATATTAATATTCACGACCAATTTTGCCTCATTTGACTAACGCTGACGGAATAACGGCTTGACTTTTGCTCTTCAAGATAAAACATTTCCGTTATTCAATCTAGTTAGAATTATGTGGTGATTTAAATCATTACAAAATAATAGGTCCCTAAATATTAAACTGTTTTTATAAATAATATTGAATTCATTTAAAGAATAGGCGAAAATTACCATTTCCCCCCTCCCCCTTATCTCCTAAAGATTAATATTTTGCCAAAATGACACAAAACATTTCCTTACGTATAGTTTGCAGGAAAATATATAACAAGTCAATATGTAGTATTTTTTTATACCTTTGTGCGCGAGACCGACTCATACTTGGCCGGTTTCTTATAGTCAATAGTCAGTCCACAACGGAAAAACGAATTTTCATAAAAGTAACTGATTGTATTTTGGTGCCTTGCCTAGTTTCGTTAATATTTCCGCTATTATTTTTTATATTAATTAGTCCACATCTCAGTCCAGTGCTGGATGTAGGCCTCTTCTATTACCTTTGTATTATACGTATAATAGTATAGACACATTAGGAGATAAATGCCCATAACCGCTACGCTGATGGGCAAGCGGATTGGCGGTCGCAGTAACGTGTCCACTATGAAGACGCTGCTGCCCATCATCAATCTTCTATCAAAGAATGGTCAGTGACACTTCAATCTCTTAGTCGACTCTTACGATACCCGCGGGAAGAGTTGGGATAGTGACAAATGTTATGTATTCTTACTGCCGTCACCATGCGGCCTTTAATTAGTCCACTATGTAACATAACATAGGATTTTTTCTTGCGTTTTAATTATCTTGTTCTCTCGACTCTTTCCTTATACTGTTAGTTCAAATGATTAAATACCTAATCCTAAGAAATAAATGACACAATATTTTTTTCGGTTGCCGCGAGGATTACTCATGAAATGAGTGAGATGACAAACTCGCGTATAATTTATTAACTTAAACTTCATTCCGACGTTTCGAACAGTTTTTTAGTCGCTCGCAGACCACGAACCCTGTAAAGCGTTCGAAACGTCGGAATGAAGTTAAAGTTAATTAATATACGCGAGTTTATCCGTTTTCATAGTTTTATTTCATAAATAAATGGCATTTCGTCGAAAAATGTGCGAACTACAGGGTGTTTTTTTTTCGACCGTTCAAATTCTACGTAGTGAATGTGTAGGTCATACTCACCAACTTTTACTATGGGGACAAAAATGTATGAAACAGCTGATTTTTTTTTCGCGATTTCGACTTTGTGCCCATAGTAAAAGTTGGTCAGTATGACCTATACATTCACTACGTAGAATTTGAACGGTCGAAAAAAAAACACCCTGTATATTGCCGTTGCTAGAAAATTGCAGCCGTTATCGTCCTCAGCTTTCGCAGCTGATGCCTAAACCACTCGGCTACTCCAGCAACGTGAGACGTTGACGTGGGTTCAAATCCCGCCTGACTAAATGACCTCTTATATTTAAACGAATAAAATCATTAAATAAGTAAGTTATTCATATTGATAAAGTAAATAATTTACCTAGACATGTGCTAAGAAATGTGCTTAAAGCCTGAGGTTGCATGTTTTAAATAACGTATTTAATTTGCATGCAATTAATATAAATTTACGACCGCTTGTTTTTATAACTTAATCGAACTTGTTTTATTATATCGTAAGGCTTATATTTAGAATTTAATGTTCGCTGTAAATTTTATTAAATGAATTAAACAGTTATAATAAAAGTGTAGTCTGGCAATATCTCGCTCAAAAGTGTAACAGTGAAATTTCGAATATTTAAGCGTTCGGTTTGTCCGTAACCTAATTAGTAATGCTTATGATTATGAAGCTAGGGGTTCCGGGTTCCAATCCCGACTAGGACATTATTTGTGTATCTGTTAGATATCACAAAAATTTGCTCCTTCGTCGTGGTCGTCGTACAGTCAAGGGCAAAATATGTATGCACTTATTTACTTATGTCTGGACCATAAAGTCTAAAATTGTATATATATTTATGCCCATGACTGTACATATTAAAGAAGTACGTATTTAAGTATCTATATAGGTATGCATCATAATCTGTAACAGAACTGAGATTACCATGGCACTAGGTCGATTTGAGTTAGGTCAGAGAGGGAAAATTACACGATTTTTGCTAAATATATAATTCTACCACTTCTTCGCGGTAATTAATATGTTTAACTATACAAAATTTCAAAGTTCTAGCACTAACGGTCAATACTTATGCTGTGGACGGACAGAAAGACAGACAGACGGACGTAGCGAAACTATAAGGGTTCTACTACGGAACCCTAAAACTGTGAAACGAGATGTTTCATATCTCGACCATTTAAGTTACCAATTACTCAGTTCGCGAGAAATGGTCTACATAGAGATATGTCCATAAACACATTAATTTATTAAAATAACAAATTCCAGAAGTTATAGCACTTTCACGCTGTTCATAAATTATGGCATTTATGGCTTCATTTCACCGTTGTAGGTACAGTAAGCAAATATACACCGTGTTTTTATTGATTTCCTTTAAATTTAAGGGTAGCTTATTTAGGTCAAAAATAATCAATTTCTCTAAGGCACTGGTCTCACCGCGAGCTACTAAGCTATGAACTATCGGCTATAAACACGAACAAAAGATACGCACTCCCGTGTAAATAAAAGAGACACGGCGTTACTCGCCCGGCGGTGATAGCTAATAGCTGGGCGAGTATCGCCGTGTCTCTTAGCTCGCGGTGAGACTAGTGCCTAAGAAACTAGTGTCTTAACTCTTACTGTTATTGAGTTATTAAAAAAATAAGTTTAATGACTGAACAAGTGTATTGCAACCTTTATTACATCCTAATGTTACTTATTTTGACAAGTGCCGTCAGCAGCCGTCAGTTGCCTGAGATCTTATTTTTAAGGTTCTCTCACACTTGCCATTACAATTATTATGTATGAAAACGAAAAAAAAAATGTTTTTTACGAAATTAACAAAAGCCGATATACCGGGCAACTTCTATTAATGTCCCAAGTCCAGGTTACTTGGGACATTAATAGAAGTTGCAATTCCAATTTAACGGAAATCAATAAAAACACGGTGTATATGTACGCAACTTTCTACTGTATTGCTAACAGACAAGGTTTAAACAATGTCGCTGACTGTACAATTTGATCTTTGGCCAGCAAATTATCTGCATAATAAGTTAAGAAAGCTGAACTGTAGTTTATTGGTGATATTTAATTTGCAATAACGATAATTACATATACAGGGTGTTACACGACCCACTGAAAACCTTGAACGGGGTAATTTAGTAGGCTATAATGCTATGCTATTCTCTTATTCTCACATTCGACGATGCGTTCGTCAACGAGCTCGACGTCGAGATAGCATTGTCTAAAATCCTAGCTGTTTGATTTGACATTAGGAATCGAGGCTGTGAGCGAGGTTGTGGGCGAGTTCGTCGCTGTTTTTCGTTAGAGAATACGATGTTCGTACATTAAACGTCAAACTCTCGACGCAGTGTAGTTCCAGCTCACGCCGCATTCGTCGCCGAGCACTAGTGTCGTTTAAAGTACATTAGTGAATACCATTTTTAGGCTCGACGCTGCCGCAGCGCTGACACAGCGCTGACAGCAAGGCGGTTTCCTTAGTGAATGCTGAGCACTGCTCAACAACTTTGCTATGGAGCCAATCAAGAATTCTAAAAAAAATTGTGTTTTTCATACATTTTGACCTATCGATCACGACATTTTGTATGAAAGAGCCAAAAAATTTTTATGGGATTTCTGGGTTAGCTCCATAGTAAAAGTTGTTCAGTATAATATAACCTACCAAATCACCCCGTTCAAGGTTTTCAGGGGCTCGTGTAACACATTGTATAATCCTAAGCTCTGAAATGGAATTCGAGATCAAAAATGTAAACAATCTATGACAATGACATGACATTATAAAGTCAATGTTAAAGTGACATTCCAGGGGTATAAAACTTTTTATTTTTTAACACCTTTATAAATTAACGTCGCATTTTGAGATGGGTATAGAATATTTTATTTTATTTATTTGCACACTTACAAACTATTCTTTCAAGTGCTAAACCTATGAAAATGCTTGATGTTTAGGTGTAGATACGCAAAAGTCAAAATATGTTCGATACACAAGTATCACAATCATTAACATAATATTTTTGCACATCACTATAAAAAACATACGGCTGAGTGTCTACGGTTCCTGATTACAAAAATAATACCTAGAAAATTTGCTAAAATGATGTAAATAATCAACATAATCAATGTTTGAAAACCAATGTTGTGTTACTTTAATCTTTAGGATACTCGGGGAACGAATTCCAGTTTTCATCTATAGTTACAATCGAATCCATTTCTATTAACAAAATTAAAATGATTGATTTGTAGGTAAAAATACTAAAATCTGCATTTATGTACTTTGTAATGCTAAATTTTAGGAGTTTTTTTATGAATTCATAAAAGAGTCATTTGGAGCACCATCTTGTTTTGATTTTTATCAGTACATTGTAATAACTGCAAACCAAATGTTTAAAACGTCTTATCATTGCCAGTAGTATAAATTAAACACCCTACATTTTATTAAAACTAGAGAAATATATAATTTAAAAAAATATGTATGATATTAAAAATTAGTATAATATTTAAAAACTATACGTACCGTCAGTGACTGGTAAATGCGTATTTTTAAAAGTATTTCAATGATTTTAGATTACCCACCTCTCGCGATAGTTTTTTTGTGGTGGTATCCCATTTGTTTACATTTTTGATCTCCAATTCGATTTCAGATCTTATGTACTTAAATGTTTTAAGACTCTAAAATAATCTAAAAGATTTGATTATATAATGAGAATCATGATGATTGTGAAGCAATACTGTATACTTACATGTGTCATTTCATTAATTCTGCCTAAATAGTTATCTCCCTTTTAGATAATAAACTGGAGTATGAATACTTATTTCAATAGTTTTAAAGAAATATTCGTACTCCAGTTAACAACCCACAATCTCTCTGCTTTGCCTAAAGGTTGACTGGTAGAGAATGCGTTATGGCATTAAGTCCGCCCTTTGTACATCAAGTTTCATTTTGTGCAATAAGGTTAAATAAAAAAATAAACATCGTTCACAATTTCTACTGACGGCGACTTCTGTACTAAATAAACTATATCTATATTATGTTATATTATATTTATAGCCTCCATAGCCTAGTTGGTAGTGACCCTGCCTACGAAGCTGGAGGTTCGGGGTTCGAATCTCGGCGAGGGCATTATTTGTATTTATTTATCACAAATATTTGTTCCTTGGCCATGGCTGTCTATGTATTTAACTATCTATATGTATATATATATATATATGTATATGTATATCTATATATATATATATATATATATATATATATATATATCACATATATATCACATATATGTAATATATATGGTATCACAAGCCTTAATTGAGCTAGCCGTAGGACTAGGTTGATTGTGTAAGATATCCCAAGACATTTATTTATTTATTTTTATATCATATTTGTCAGGATTATATTGATTTAGACTTTCTAGATTATCACTCATTTTAACGACAAACGGGTCTTAATCTCGTAAACTTACGTTTAATATTATCATGACGTTTCGAGCATGACGTTAGACCACAGACAGACTCTTTCAGGATATGTTTTGGGTTAACGTGTATGGCTAATCGATTTTTGATGGCGAACTCATTAATGATAATGAAACAATACGGCGGAGTCACGAGCCATGGATTACACGCAGGGCCAACCCTGCGGCTAGGGTTGTCACTCAGCTATCTGTACGATAGTATTAGGGTAAATTGCTAGTAACTGGCCACTCTCCTGTAATTAGACACCTTGTATAAAAATGAACTCTTATGTACTATCGGGTTCAAAATAGCGTGGACACCTCTAGGGCGACTTTCCTATGCGCTTGCTTGAGCTCTGTTAGCATAGGTTGGCTTATCCACACTAGATGGCGCTGCTGGCGAAGCGAAATGAACTATTTAGAAGGTCTACCGCGAACTTGGAGAATCGTAAATGTCGAGCATCTATCTCTGTCACTCTAATAAAGGCGTCTTCAACTTGACAGAGACAGATACTTGAAATTAACGATATTTATAGTTCGCTGTAGGCTCTCTGATTATTAAAATATTTTAAATAATGAATATTATCTACCTAATAATATAATTTAGTATACCTTTGTGGTAAATAAATAAAACCACAGTTATAAATAATTATGTTTATTCTTAAATCATTAGAAAGAAGATGAACGCTTTCGAAATGTCAGTTTACTAAAAAACACCGTTCAAAAATAGTTCATTACAAATATGTAATAATATTTTATAATTATTTACATATTGGTCCGATTATTCTATAATTAATATAAATAAGGCAACATTCAACAGGTTCAATCACTTTGAATAAACATTAAGACACGTCAAAATTATTTACCTTATTTTAATCTTAAATAGACCCAAGTATCAGTAGTTTCAACCAGTCAAATAACTTTCGGAATCGATGTAATCACCTGATATCTATGTATTATGTAAACAGTTTTGAATTGATATTTCATTCATAGTCGTAGGTGAATAAAAATCGATCACTCGGTCAGGCGGTATTTAGCCTAGTGTAGTGCTACCCACCCATTTCAACCAGAGACCCAATATTATTAAACGATGGGCTATCCAGTATTTCTTCGCCTAGGGAACACAGTAAAAGTTACAGACATATTTTAGTACAGTTGATCACTAGCTGTTCACACTGCCGACGAGTAAATTTTCTAAGAGTATTCACTCGCCCGCGAAGAATAAACTCGCCGATAGCTACCTACTCACTGCTCGCAAGTAGCTATCGGCATGTCGCTACTGCTGATTTGTGATTGTCAAATTGGTAAAGGCCTATTGTTCCGCTTGAGGATAACAACGATTTTCTAGTTGAATTCATACGCAAGAATGCTCAGAAGAGCGAACCTAGAAAGGTTCGCTTTACATTTATTATATCGAGAGCTGAGTGGCCAAACCCGATAAGTCGAGATATTTTTTCATTGAAAAACAAACCTCACGTAAGTGACATTTAGTTCGTATTTCAAAAACCGGTTTTCTCGAGTTATCGGCTTTGACCCCGCCACCTTCGATACCCCGTAAAACCTCTCGTTTCACATGACACGAGTTGTAACAACTGAGATTTTTTCCCACCTGTTACCACTTTAATATTTGGTGGTATGATACCACTGGTATCTACTGGGAAAAAGAAATCCCACGATTTTTTATTCCCAGTTGTTACCACTTGTGGGAATAAATAATAATAATAAATATCTTGGGACATCTAACCCAAATCTACCTAGTCCCACGGTAAGCTCAATTAAGGCTTGTGATGTGGGTACCAAGCGATGATATATATATATATATATATATATATATAATAGATAGAAAGATATAGATACTTAAATACATAGACAGCCATGACCAAGGAACAAAATATTTGTGATAAATAAATGCACAAATAATGCCCTCGCCGGGATTCGAACCCGGAACCTCCAGCTTCGTAGGCAAGGTTACTATCAACTAGGCTACGGAGGCTGACGCCCCCGAAACTATGGTCTAATACCGTAAAATCATCTAACTATGGTCCAATACTGCAACTATATAATAGTCCACAATTTCAATTCTTAATAAACGTCAGTCCCAATCTTCTTGTTGGGAGCATTTGGAGTTTAGTTAGGTAGTTTTACGGTACTTATTGTGTTTATTCAGGAATTGCTAACGGATAAAAACACAAAAAAATAGGACACTTCATTTTTTTTCTATATTTTTTATTAATTAATTACAAATTACAACCAATCTTAATCTTAATAAATAATTTATGTCTTGTTAGCAAAAAACGCTGTTTAATCAATTTGCAGTTGCACTAATGAATGATAATACGTATTAAAAAAAATACAAAAACTGTATCTGATTTTAACCCTATATATTTTATTACTTTATCTACAAGGCGTATTTATTTCAAACCAAAACATAATAATAAATCTTATGACTGCACAATGGAAGCTAAAACATATTTTTTTATTATATTTGCCAATTTCTAAGAATGAACTTTTCATAGTTATAGATTAATCCTTATTAATATGAGGGTAAGACTCACCATTTTTCCGATAGCCTTAACGTCATATATATATAAGGCTCATTTCTAAACTATCAAATGTTCATTTTTAGAAATCGGCAACTTTAAATAACTATTATACTACAAGATATGTAAGGTTCTGAAATTAAATTACCTTCAAGCTATTGAGCGATTTCATGTTTACATTTAATTTTTCAACGAGTTATGTGCTAAGACATACCATCTTTTGAAATAATTCACTAAAAGTTACCATCAATAGAAATTGATAACATTGTAAACAAACTATCTAAAGAAAAATCCATAATCAAGTACTATTTTATTATTTTAGGATAATGTAATGGCATGAGTTGGTTAAATAAATAACACATTAAGTGAGCAGTGTTTATAACGTTGATTGGAAATTAAACACATTTTGAATACGAGGTGTGCTTTAATTTAACTAATTTACACCGTAAAAAAAGTGTAAGATTTATAATTAGGCAATATTGTTTACTTTTTATTGAGGTTTAAGCTTAAGTATCATTTCCGAAAACGGAAAAAGATTGAAACTTCGCCTCA
>JALPQI010014816.1:0-30561 GCA_025490895.1 Thaumatotibia leucotreta
AAAGCAAGTTATACTTCTTTATATAAGACAAAGTCTTGTGAGATAAAAGTCTCTGCTACTATTATTTTTTAACAAAATGTTTATTTGCCTCTCCTGTAAAATTTCGCTAAATACACTTACTAGGCTTTGATCTGGGACAGCCGAAATAGCTAACAGGGGCCCGTTTCTCGAAAGTTGTAACTTGTAATACAAGTGGAAGTCTCTTTTTAATACTATTAATTAGATAAGGCTTCCGTTTGTATTGCAAGTTACAAGCTTTCGAGAAATAGACCCAGGCCTCGCAGGCTAGTGAAATGCCATAGTTCCCGTTGCAAATAATCCCAGTAGCGTAACAAAGTGGCCTATAAAAAGGAGCAGGGTGCTTAGCCAAGTTGCCAATCGCTAGCGCTTGCTAGCGCAACGTAGTTTTCCCTCTTTGTTGCACTAATATGAAGGAGTGACAAAGAGGGAAAACTACGATGCGCTAGCAAGCGCTAGCGATTGGCAACTTGGCTAAGCATCCTGGTATAAATACTATTCACAACGCAAGTACCTTATAGTGTACCTGGTGTTCTGCCTTTTCGCCGAATTTTATTTAGCCGATTTTCATTTGCCAACCAACGTTTCGCCGACCTTTTACTTTGACAACTAACGATTGCAAAATTTTTGTATGACAACGTTTCACTTGGCAAAATTATTATAAAGCAGATTAGTATAACGCAACTAAACTTTTGGCAGAGTTATCATTTGACAAATGGTTCACTTTACCGAACAACTCATGGACGAATAACGTTTCGCTGATGCAACAGTTGCCTTTTCATACGTTTGGCAAGTTACAAAGAACCCTACCCATACCTAATTCTTTCTTTGGCAAACACTGATAAACAAACCAACAAAAAAAACTATTTTCACTATTATTTTCTTCGGTTACCGCGAGGATTACTCATGAAATAAAAACCGTGGTCATCCGCAGACCACGAACCCTGTAAAGTGTTCGAAACGTCGGAATGAAGTTAAAATTAGTTAATATACGCGAGTTTATCCGTTTTCATAGTTTTATTTCATATTTTCACTATTATTTATAATTATGGTTTTTTTTACCATAAGGAAAAAATCAGCGAGCGAGCGAAGCGAGTGAGCAAAGCCTTCCAGTGCAGATCCGACTTGGCCGGGTTAGGTTAGAAGGTGACCTGACCTTCGAGGTTATTTTTTTTTCTCGTCCCGAAAAAAAGATATGCTAGTATTCATACCCACTGTACAAGAAAATAATAAAAAAATAGAAAAAGGAGGCATTTCAAAAAAAGGTAATTACCTCTATAAAATTTGCCCCAAGTGAAAATGGCATCCTTGTAAATAAATTCCTTCAAAAGTTGATCGAAGACTCATGTATCGCAGCTTCTTCGAAATCCAATACGCATATTTTAGGTACGAGATCGATTCCATTTTCATTGCCGTATTATATTAATAGTTACACAAATAATATTTAAAAGCTAAACGAAATTGTACTTAATGAAACATTTGGTAAACAATTTAAACAACGAAGTGTATATTATGTCAAGTAAAACATTTGGCCATATGAATGTTGGCATTTTGAAAATTTGCTTTGTAAAACACCGACCAAATGTTAAGTTGGTAACTGTGAGGTTGGCAAATAAAACAAAACATTTTAATAAGTTGGGAAATGAACATTCGGCGAAGTAAAATTACGCGAATCGTGAGTTGGGAAATGATATTCGGCCATATAATTTTCGGCGATAAATAAGAGAACCGTGTACCTACTCTCTCAGGCAGCAAAGCGATCTACAGGGTGGAACGGAACGACGATCTTTCACGCTACCGACACAGTCTACCAACCATTACGATGAGCTTTCAGTATAGTACCAACATCGAAATATCTTTAAAAAAAATTAACCCCTCATACAAAGTAGTTTTTTAGTTTGTAGTAGTTTTTTTTATTTTGTGTTTACTGTGTATATTATGTGTCATGAATAAATGTTTTTTCTTTCTTTCTTTCTTTCAAAGTGACTGATTAGTTAGAGCTCAATAGTATGGAAAAGTCAATTTTCCATGTACGTTTTCGATGTTGGTCCCTTACTCAAAGTTCATCGTAATGGTTGGCAGAGTCGGTCGGTAGCGGGAAAGATCGTCGTTCCGTTCCACCCTGTATCATCATCATCATCATCATCATATCAGTCGAAAGACGTCCACTGCTGAACATAGGCCTCCCCCAAAGATTGCCACAATGACCGGTCCTGCGCCACCCGCATCCAGCGGACTCCTGCGACCTTCACCAGGTCATCGGTCCACCTTGTGGGGGGCCTACCCACGCTACGCCTTCCGGTACGTGGCCGCCACTCAAGAACCTTCCCGCCCCAACGGCCATCGGTTCTACGCGCAATGTGCCCCGCCCACTGCCACTTCAGTTTAGCGATTCGGAGAGCTATTTCGGCTACTTTGGTTCTGCTGCGGATGGTTTCATTTTTAATCCGATCACGCAGAGAGACTCCTAGCATAGCCCTCTCCATTGCCCTTTGGGTGACTTTGAGCCTTCTTATGAAGCCCATTGTAAGCGGCCACGTTTCAGTACCGTATAAAGAGAAGGAAAGCCACAAAATATACTCACAATGAAAGTGAGCGCGACGCCGCCGGCTCCAGCCCGTCTCCCCTTCGCGTCAGCTAGGAAGGCGAAGAATGGTGCCGTTGGCAATGCAACCAGGCAAGGCAGTGCTGCAAGCCAGGCTCCTCCGGCTAATGCCTCGCGTCCAAGCACGCCTGACACCCAGCCGGTACTGCAGCCGTGGGTGAAGCATGATAGGTTAACTGGAACAGAAAATATATTTTTCATCACACTTGCTGTTTAAGCGCGCCATGCGTAGTGGGAGTCATAGAAAAGTGAAATTCCCTAGGGAGGTATAGAAATGTCTGTACGTCATAGAATAATATTTTGTCTTAAAACTTATGTTTTATTCGTGAGTGAAAAACATTGTATCACGGTTGGTAAGCGGAATACTAACTCGAGTCATCAAAACTTAAAAGCCGGGCTTCTAACACTCCTGTTAGTCATTCCGTACTTACCTCCCTTGATGCACAATGTACTAATAGGTATTACAATGGTATTTTATGCAACCGTTGTTTAAGAGAGGTCAAAAAAGGTGAGTAGGTAGGCGAAGGCGAAAATTGTTATTAAAGTCGCCACGAGCATTTTTTGACTCAGTTAAACAATGTTGCATACAACTTTTTCTACGACCACACACTTATTTTAAAATAAAATTATAGATTTGAGAAATATTCTTAGTCAAGCACAATTTTATTAATATAATCAATTAATCAAGGTCGTGCGGGAGATGTCAATTAAAAAAGAAAGCTTTAAAATTAGGTGGACAACCATGTATTTCGTTACGTCTTGTATAATACAAGATGTGTCTTAAAATCCAAAAATGCACTGCGTGTATGCCCGGATGCGTTTATGTTGAAGAGACAATATAGACTTGTCTTGACATCTATAAGGTAGGGGTTTAAAGGTGTGTTCACGACTCTGTAATAATAGTATTTTATGCAACCCTTGTTTAAGAGAGGTCAAAAAATGTGAGTGGCGAGGATTTTAAGGTGTCTTAAAATCCAAAATCGCACTGCATCTATGCCCGGATGCGTTTATAGGGAATACAATAGGTATAGACTTGTCTTGACATCTATAAGGTAGGGGGTTTAAAAGTGTGTTCACGACTCTGTAAATGGCAAATAAAGTACGGGAGTAGAAAAATAAGATTATAGGCAAATACCAATAACAATTGCCGTGTGGTGACGGCAGTAAGAATACATTTGTCACCACCCCAACTCCTCCTGCGGGTGTCGTAAGAGTCGACTAAGGGATTGAAGTGTCACTGACCATTATTTGATAAAAGATTGATGATGGGCAGCAGCGTCATCATAGTGGACACATTACTGCGATCGCCAATCCGCTTGCCCAGCATGGCGATTATGGGTATTTACCTCCTAATGCGTTCATGCGCATAGTTAATAATAGGAGAGGCCTACGTCCAGCAGTGGACTATGATAGGCTGATGATGACCAATAACAATTATATTATAACCTTATTGGCTAAGGAAAAATAATACATTCCAATTGTTCTTTAAGAGATTTTTGCTATGATGATTAGTGTAGGCGTAGAAAAAGTAGGTCGAAATCAATATCATCATCATCATATCAGCTGAAAGACGTCCACTACTGAACATAGGCCTCCCCCAAAGATTGCCACAATGACCGGTCCTGCGCCACCCGCATCCAGCGGACTCCTGCGACCTTCACCAGGTCATCGGTCCACCTTATGGGAAGCCTACCCACGCTACGCCTTCCGGTACGTGGCCGCCACTCAACAACCTTCCCGCTCCAACGCCCATCGGTTCTACGCGCAATGTGCCCCGCCCACTGCCACTTCAGTTTAGCGATTCGGAGAGCTATTTTGGTTACTTTGGTTCTGTTGCGGATGGTTTCATTTTTAATCCGATCACGCAGAGAGACTCCTAGCATAGCCCTCTCCATTGCCCTTTGGGTGACTTTGAGCCTTCTTATGAGGCCCATTGTAAGCGGCCACGTTTCAGTACCGTATGTCATCACTGGCAACACACACTGATCAAAGACTTTCGTCTTCAAACTCAATATGGAATGAAAATAATATTTTTAGTACAAATGGTGCCTTTTTTACGCGCTAGTGCGAGTAGTGTCTCATTTTATGTCAGGTCCAAAACTTCGGAGGGTCATCTGCACTACAACTTGTACTTTTGTTTACATTGTTTTTAAATAAATGCAGGAACCGGCAAAGTTAGTATGCTACCCCGTATTTGCGAACTTCTGGCCGAGATCCAAAAACCTATTAAAATGTTTGTCAAAAGTTTTCTTTATCAAAGCAAATTAATGCCCGAGTGTGTTTTTTAACGAAAGCTATTTAATTTTAAAGAAAGCACGTAAGCTAATGAAAACTCAAATATTATGAAAGTAGGAAGAGAACATCAATCAAGAGGAAGTTAGTTAGATATTTAAAGCTAAAAGGCGTTTCTGAAATAGATTGACAGGTAGGTATTATCTTCTGGAATCATGATTGTGATATTATCACAATCATGATTCCAGAAGGCTCAATATTTTAATATTTATTCTAGTAGCTGCATCGAGTTCTCTGTTCATGCAGTGTGGTACCTGGTTAAAGGTTAAATCGCAATTAAAAAATAGTGATTGGTCTATCAAAGTTTTGATTGGCTATATGCTTAGTGGACACATTACTGCGATCGCCAATCCGCTTGCCCGGCGTGGCGATTATGGGCACTTACCGCCTAATGCATCTATATGCGTAGTTGATAGGAGAGGCCTACGTCCAGTAGTGGACTATGATGATATTATTATGCAGTTTGCATTTGTCAAAGATATTGCGCGGATCGATTGCAAAATTGTTTTGCATATTTTGCTCTATGCATAATGCAAAAATCGGCTGTAAGTCGCCTAAAAGCTCATCAGCGACGCTTTCAGCAATAGAATGTAGTCGCCGTGGCCGAAAATGGCTAGGACGGTATACATAACGGAAAGAACATGTCTAGTCAATTCAAATTACAGAAGGAAAAACCACCATACTTTTAACGGATTTTTTTAAGCATGGACATGTTTTTTCCGTGGACCCTTCAAATATCACATCACACCATCGACCTATCAAAGAATAGTAAGTGACACTTCAATCCCTTAGTCGGCTCTTACGACACCCGCGGGAAGAGTCGGGGTGGTGACAAATGTATTCTTACTGCCGTCACCACACGACATACGTGGCGACATTGGCGACGGTATACAGTATGTATCACCTCGTAGAGCAAAGAAAGAAACCCATTAATATTTAGATCATACTTAACAACTTTTACTATGGGGCCAAACTCGAATTCGCGAAAATAAAAATTACTCTCTCATACAACGTGTTCATGATCACGCAATCAAAATGTATGAAACTGTCAACATTTTTTTCGTTAATTCGGGTTTGGCCCCATAGTAAAAGTTGTTTAGTATGATCTAAACATTAATGGGTTTCTTTCTTTGCTCTACGAGGTGATACATACTGTATATTATGTAAGAACGGAACGTATGTGCAGACTGACCGATGACCTAATGCATTGTGAATTGTACGAGTCAACGAGTGTACTTGGATGATTATAAACGATGGATCGAGGAGAAGCCGTAAAGGTGCATGCAGACCAAAAGAGCATTCGCTGTTCTATCCCCCTACTCTACGAAATTCGATCGTTACACGAAACGTGATTCGTTGATTTCGTAGAGTGGGTGATAGAACAGCAAATGCTCTTTTGGCCTGCATGCACCTTAAGACAAGCTAGCGAATAACATTAAATTCCACACTACATTTACGTGTAGTATACAATGACATTAAATAATAAATGGACGCATAGAGCCAAACAAAAAAACCAAGAAAAGTGGCACTAAAAGTCATTTCTATCATGTTTCAGTTGAAGCTTGAATGAAGAAGAATAACGCTCACTTACAATAAACTATAATAAAAAAAACTCAAAGAATAAAAAACTTTGTGTAGTGAGCAATAAGTGTCAAATTTGCGAACAACACCGCAAAATAGTAGAAACTTTTTACGTTTATGGAATAATGATGCTATACCGTAAGGTGACCAAATGCTTTGAGGATTTAGTAATGGAGTCGGCTTCATATCGTTTCCCCTCTGCCAAAGACTTTGGCCAAGAATTTGTACATTGACCAAACCTGTTTATAAAAACTATTTCATTAATCGATTCTTCGCAGTCTTGTTATCGTTATGTACCCGTAACAAGCTCCGTTAAAATGCCTGTATGTGCTATGTATGGATTCTAAACTCGTTCAAATACATCATGTTTACAAAATATGCAATACCATTTCATATCTTGCCTTTATTTGTTTATATTACAACATTTTATTACATAAAATTGTTCAAGAAAATCAAGTACCAGGGAATCGATAGCAAAATCGGTTTCAAAAATATCGCACACAATTCGTAGATTCATTTTTGACTGATGGAGAAAGTTTGACATTTATTGTATTCTCGTATTTAAGGTTAATAAGGTCTACCCATCTTTAAATTTTATAGGAAATATCAGACTTAGTGAATCAAGTAAGACAGAAGACTCTGCCTTGGTCTAATGTTAAGCTTATATGTAAGCCAATAAGGTTGAATATTTATTGCGCTTATTTGGAATACGTATTACGCGCGAAAATACATAGTGATGTGAACGTTACTCTTTATGACACAATGTCGAAAGTAGGTATAAAATGTCGAGATATGGACACTTGTGTTTACGTATATTAGTGTTCTCACAGTAAGTAAATAAAAACACAGTCTTATCGAATTCAATAACTTCATTTTTACAAGTGCTAATTAACGCTAGTTGGACCTATATTATAAATTGTACAAATACAAATACAAATACAAATATTTTATTTCCAAAAAAGGTAAAAGAACATTACATTTATACTGACCCCCACACTAGGCGGTGCCTGTCCCGTGGGGGAGGTTAAAATTTACAGAACAGGAGTAACGTACGTTTTACGGCTAGCGGTAACAATACTATATTATTTAATGAATTAAATTACAAAAAAAGGACGGAGATAGGTGAAATTATAACTTAAATACAATTCTAGAATACTAAAACATTTAAAAAGACTTATAAAAACAAATCTAAAAGAGAATGAGATCATTATCATAAAACTTAAGACTAGTTTTTGTGTATTAGTAGGTGTGTGTGTGTGTTCATGTGTGTGTGTGTGTGTGTGTGTGTGTGTGTGCGTTAGTATGAAACCTTAACAATGCGTTCAGTCTCAGTGTATTTAGGTACTTACTAAAATATCACTAAGGAATATCAATATCACCGGCCTTATTGCAAAAACTTGTATGTATACGCACCTACGCACCTTGTACCTACGCACTTGTATTCAAATTGTATCCTTACGAGTATTCACAATTAAGCCTCAGTGAGTTTTACCCCAGCTAACTAAAACTTTCTTACTACAACAAAATAAATAATACTCGTATGTACACTCGTATGGACACATTGTTTTCTTTCACAACCGCTAATCAATATTATTTATTAAATATTATAATTGATTTACGGATTTCGAAATGCACGTGATTGACCGAGACTTTCCTTACAGTTACAGCCTTTGTAGTCAAAGATCGCGATAAACGAAAACATAATCAATTGAAGTAGGTTAATGGCAAGACATTCAGGCGGTTTTGTATTAAAATTGGTTGATTAATTAATAACTGTTACTAATTGTCTGTTTACTTTTATTTAAATATTCAAAACAACAATGTATAGTACCAAGGTGCACGTCAATCTATGACGTTTAGAAAAATATATCGATACGATAATCTTCAGACACTTGAAAGCCATATTAATCGGTTCGATTACACCTACGTCGAATGTTTGAAATTCTGTCCGCATAGACATTTTACTGTATTAGTGTGATAATTTAACTTAGTGTTGTGGTATTGTTTAAGTGTGCGTGAGTATTAACGAGAAGAAGAAATGCATTTGTAGTTATATCGTTTACATGTGTGCTACCTCGTCCCGCTCGGAAATTGGCAGAATGTTTTGTTAGGAAAGTTATAGCGATACCGTCTCCCCATACTAAATCCTCAAAGGACCAAATGTCAACTGTCAGAACTGAATAGCAGAGCAAAAGGACCGCAATATTTACTTCTGCAGCCCATTTTTTGGGGCCATTTTTTTGAGCTGTTTGGGGATCCACTTAAATATTCTAAATCAATGGTAGTATACAATAAAATAATCTTACATATTGCTGCTGATACAATACGCCGCACCGACCCACGCCATCGCTTCGAAGCAGTCCTCTCGATGCGATTTCTGAAAAAAAAAAGCATTTTATTTAATTTATTTATCATTTTGTTCTACCACTCCATTTACTCCCCAAATCACCCTATTGTGACGTCACCGCGACAACAATCCTTGGTCTATTTATTACAAATTGATTTAAAGCGTCACTCAGACATAGCCCGGCGGAGATAGCTGATAGGCTGGGCGAGTATCGCCGTGTCTCTTTTATTTACACGGGAATGCGTATCTTTTGTTTGTGTTTATAGGCAACAGTTCATAGCTTAGTAACTCGCGGTGAGACCAGTGTCTAAGTAAATAACTGTAATAAAATAATAAATAACTATCTTGGGACATCTTACACAAATCGACCTAGTCCCACGGTAAGCTCAATTAAGGCCTGTGACGTGGGTACCAGGCGACGATATATATAATAGATAGATACATGTAGATACTTAAATACATAGACAGCCAAAGGAACAAATATTTGTGATAAATAAATACACAAATAATGCCCTCGCCGGAATTCGAACCCGGAACCTCCAGCTTCGTAGGCAGGGTCACTACCAACTAGGCAACGGAGGCTGACGTGAAGTGGCCTAGGGTTCGAATAGGTTGACTGTACAATAAGATAAGTCATTACCTAAAATAGCCAAAATGCAACGAATTTGATTTTATCACGTAAATATTACTGATGACCTGGTGAGAGTCGCAGGACTCCGCTGGATGCGGGTGGCGCAGGATATGTTGGCATTCTTTGGGGGAGGCCTATGTTCAGCAGTGGACGTCTTTCGGCTGATATGATGACGTATATTAAAAACATACTGCGTCTAATAAAATGTACATCACTTCAATTACTTGTCAGTAAAAGCATGACACACAAAACGGGAGCGAGGCAAATACTTGTTACGAAAGGATCACTGAAAATTGTTCCTATATGAATGGCAAACATATTTACTCTTGGAATAAACGTTCATGGTATTAACCCTACTATAGGTTAGCAGTAATCGCTAGCGAGTTGATATATTACAATACACACAAACACACACACACACACACACACACACACACACACACACACACACACTCACACACAAACTCACACTAAGATCATCATCAACCTCCGTAGGCTAGTTGGTAGTGACCCTGCCTACGAAGCTGGAGGTTCCGGGATCGAATCCCGGCATTATTTGTGTATTTATTTATCACAAATATTTGTTCCTTATGTATTTAAGTATCTATATGTATCTATCTATCATGTATATCGTCGCCTGGTACCGACATCACAAGTCTTTATTGAGCTTACCGTGGGACTAGGTCGATTTGTGTAAGATGTCTCAAGATATTTATTTATTTATTATTATCAGCAACTATATTAATCCCCTGCTGGATAAAAGCATCTCCTATTACCTACTTATGCGTATGGCATTGGAGCCCATAATCGCCGAGTCAGAGCGTCTTTGACTCTCCTTTCCGTATAGTTGCCGATTTCTAAGAATTAACTTTTGGCTGTTTAGAAATTGCCCTTATACACCGTGGGCTGTTTAAACCCGACCGATTTTAACAGTGTATTCCTGACCACATTTAGAAACTATAATGTCGTATAATTTTTTCTGGATATCGCCTAGTTTCAGAGTTATTACCAAATAACAAAAAACCGGCCAAGTGCGAGTTGGACTCGCGCGCAAAGGGTTCCGTACCATTAATTTATTATTAAAAAAATACAGTTAAATCAACCTACTTCAAAAACTATAGGAGGTAATTTAATCAAACCAAAAATCGTTGATAGAGTTTATTAATGTGCATAACATATATTTTTTTTAGAATTTTATATTGCGTAGTTTAAAAAATAAAGGGGGGGGACACATTTTTCATACTTTGAAAGCTGATATCTCGAAAATGATTTGCTTAAATAAAAATAAAATGTATAAACCTTCATATCATTTTCAAAGACCTTTCTATTAATACCCCACACGCTTATATACAACTAAAAAATTTTTTTTATCCCCCAGTTACATGTATGGAGGGCCCCCACCCTAATGGTTTTTTTTTACAATTTAGTATCATAATCCTGTAGCGGTTTATACAACACATACCCTTACTAAATTTCGTTACTGTAGCATTTATAGTTTCCGAGTAAATTGGCTGTGACAGACGGACAGACGGACAGACGGACAGACGGACAGACGGACATGACGAATCTATAAGGGTTCCGTTTTTGCCATTTTGGCTACGGAACCCTAAAAAACATGATTTTCTTATTGTTACTCAGTACAAAAGGTTTTTTAACGGTGTTGGTGCCATTATGGAGAATAGTCTCACTAACCTCATTAATAGATGTCAAAAAGTGAGAAATAAAACCTTTAAAAATGAGGTTTTTGTAAAAAAAAAAACGTTTACACTTATTGTACGTGCTAGTTTTATGAATATCATAAATTTACTTTTTATGTTAAAATACACTCAAAAATTAAAAAAAAAAATTTTTTCCTTAAAAATTTTAAAAGTCATAATGTTTTTTGTTTGTTTTTACATCAAAAATGCGTGGTTAAAATCTTTCGGGCTTAAACAGCCCATGGTGTATATAGTATTGATATTGGTAGGTATTGATAAGGCATATTCATCATCATTATATCAGCCGAAAGACGTCCACTGCTGAAGATAGGCGTCCCCCAAAGATTGCCACAATGACCGGTCCTGTGCTACCCGCATCCAGCGGACTCCTGCGCATATATTTTATTAATAAGGTTTAATCTATAACTTCCGCATATTCCGCATCCGCATATTCTGGCCGTAAACGATAAGGAACGAGGTTTTGTGGAACTTGTGCTGTCAGATTCCAATCGCACAAGAAGTAGCGCAGCGGCAGTGGAGATGGATCGGGCATACTCTTCGAAGAGGAGCAACGAACCTCACTAGTATCGCCTTTGAGTGGAGGCCTCAAGGTGGAAAACGAGCTCGTGGTCGCCCTGTACACACATGGAAAAGAAGCGTGGAGAGCGAATTGCGAGCCGTAGGTCTGACCTGGAGCGAAGCCAGGAAGGTTGCTCAAGACAGAAAAGCGTGGAAGGATCTTGTGGAGGCCCTATGCACCTCCGGGGTGCCCTAGAAATTACAACAACAATCTATAACTGTCAAAAGATCATTCTTATCATCTGCAACTATTTGTAGGTACAACTTTTTTGTTATCGACCCACATACCCACTCAATAGCTTTAGGTAACTGGGGTTACCAGCTCTCACTTTTGTTTTGTATAGAAATAAAGCTCAATCAAAATTTTAACGCAAATGAGTGGTTACAAACGAATATTTCCAAATACAGCACTCGTAGTAAGAGCACATAATCAAATAAACAAGGCGAGGGAATGAGTTCACGCTCACAAATCAACATTTATCACAGTCGTATTAAATCCATGCAAATTTTACTGAACTAAATTAAAAGTAATTCAAGCGATTGGGTTAACCATTTATATTTACTTTGTATATAACAATGAACCATTTTCGTTTATCTTAGGAAGAAATAACATGCGAAATTTCCCATTGGAAATAATGGTAGGTCTATGAACAAACAAAATATGGGAATAGCACGTCACACAAAATGCCAGTACAGAGTATTTATAAATAAATAAATAAATATCTTGGGACAACTTACACAAATCGATCTAGTCCCACTACAAGCTCAATTAAGGCTTGTGATGTGGGTGACTAAGCGACGACATATATAATAGATAGATACATATAGATACTTTTACATAGACAGCCACGACCAAGGAGCAGAAATTTGTGATAAATAAATACACAGATAATGCCCTCGCCTCTGTTTTTAACGAGACCCGAAGCATTCGGCTGCTAGTAATGTCCGTTTCTCCCCAAAAAAAAAAGTTGTTAACGGAGTTAAAAAAATATAAAACAGATCACTTCTCCAAGGTCCCCCTGTATTGCAAACGCATTGTGTTCATCATATCAGCCGAAAGACGTCCACTGCTGAACATAGGCCACAAAGATTGCCACAATGACCGGTCTTGCGCCACCCGCATCCAGCGGCCTTCTGCGCCCTTCACCAGGTCATCAGTCACTTTGTCGTGTCGGGGGTATACCCACACCACGTCTTCCGGTACGTGATCGACAATCGAGAGCCTTTCCGCCCCAACGGACATCGGTTTTACGTGCAACGCGCCCCACCCACTGCCACTTCAGTTTAGCGATCCGGAGAGCTATATCAGTTACTTTGGTTTTGCTGTCGATGGTCTCATTTCCAATACGATCTCGCAGAGAGACTCTCTCCATTGCCCTTTGGGTGACTATGAGTCTTCTTATGAGGCCCATTGTAAGCGATCACGTTTCAGTACCGTATGTCATCACTGGCAACACACTGATCGAAGACTGTATTACTGTGACGTATTGTGTTAATAAAGCCTTTCTTTCCTTCTCTTGAAATAGACACAGGGGGAGTGACATAGGAAAACACTATGATACGTTTACACAATTTTAATTTCCAGATCTTCTAATTATACGTACATAATATACACTACTACATATTTTACGTGCTGTAAGAGACAATCCCTTATCGAATAGAGAGGTGATTTATCTACATTTAATCTCTACTACGTTGTCTACGTGACGAACGTGTATGATTGTGCCAGCCTATCACACTCTTTTGAATTGACGAGATAGAACCAGATGCCTAGAAAGTATACGAAATTTTTTCCCCATAGTAACAGATGCAAATGAGTGGAAAAAGGTTTCGAAACTGCATAAAATTAGGCTCTTTCGTGCTTACAGGTAATTTGAATGACTACTAGTGTTTAATTTAATGACTCTACGAACAGCAATGAATAAACTTAGCGTGAATTTGCACGAAAGAAGAAATAATGAGAAGCTTGCTACATATACCGTTTTCCTCCTATCAGGATCGATAGAGCTCGCTATTCTTAGTGGAATTATTATTAAAAGTGCCAAATGGGTCATTTGCAGTAAAAGTGTATCTTTTAATTTTTATATGCGATCATGGGAAGCAACGACACATATTTTCGTCCAATATTCCGCAGTCTTTAATCAGTCTTTAATCAAAGTCTTTAATCAGTGTGTGTTGCCAGTGATGACATACGGTACCTACTGAAACGTGGCCGCTTACAATGGGCCTCATAAGAAGGCTCAAAGTCACCCAAAGGGCAATGGAGAGGGCTATGCTAGGAGTCTCTCTGCGTGATCGGATTAAAAATGGGACCATACAAATAGCTCTCCAAATCGCTAAACTGAAGTGGCAGTGGGCGGGGCACATTGCGCGTAGAACCGGATGGCCGTTGGGGCGGGAAGGTTCTTGCGTGGCGGCCACGTACCGGAAGGCGTAGCGTGGGTAGGCTCCCCATAAGGTGGACCGATGACCTGGTGAAGGTCGTAGGAGTCCGCTCTGGATGCGGGTGGCGCAGGACCGGCCATTGTGGCAATCTTTGGGGGAGGCCTATGTTCAGCAGTGGACGTCTTTCGGCTGATATGATGATGATGATGATGATGCGATCATGGACTGTAATATTTACACTATTTTACTCGACATCGTGCGAACAGTTATGAAACAAAAAAGTATGTCTCTAATGTCACGAAAATAAGTATGTAAATTGAGATTACTCAGTTTAGTTACTCTCATACTAAATGTATTAAACAAAATGTAACGAAACTGATAAATATAATCTCTAATTTGTTACAGAATTTCTCATACCGAACCGAATTTTTATTATACATTGTTGAGGTTGTATTTGTACATAGTTTTTATACAATTTATTTATACTTTTTTATTGTCTTTGGTTGTCCTTTTATTCTATTTTTAAAAAATATGTCATAATACAAAATTGTAAATATTTATAAGTCAGTGATCAATAAACCGTTGGTAAACACAGTCAGCTGCTTGGTTTAATTTAGTTTTCTGCTCAGCTATCGTTTGCTTCTTCTACATTTGGTCCTTCTCCCCGTCTTTAATGTTCACGCGATCTAAAAGCAAGCAGCTGGCTACGCCAGCAAAAAGCGCAAAAGTGACGCGCTCGGAAACGGGTACCCCCGCTTCGGGCAGCGGTAGGGTCGGCCGGTCCAAAACTCCGGGCCACGCTAAGGCCGACACCTCTAGTTTACCCGTAGTTACCCCCGAAGTTCCCGGGACGTCACGCGAGTGCCGCGATACTGGCACCGCTGCCGAACACGTTAATGCTCCCCTTAGTTGCAGGTCACGCGCTTCGGGCTCCACGCGATCATCGGCCACGATTAAGGCTCGACGTCTGACCGCGGAAGCCCAATTGGCTCGCAAGAGCATTGAACGAGAGCAAGAATTGTTTCAACGTGAACACGAGCTCGCTCAACGCAAGCTTGAACACGAACGGAAACTACTAGAGCAGGTTAAACAGGTAGAACAGCTAGAAAATGAAGCTAATCTAGCAGCTCTAGCAGCCGAGGATCCTTCCAATCGCACGGTTAGTACTAATGCATATTCTCGTACAGCATCTTGGGTTCGTGACATAAATCAGGGTAGGCGTCCCACTGAAACTGGTGACACTATTCTGCCACTCTCCCAAGCAGTAGTCAACGCCTTGGTTGCCAACCCTTCAGGAGCGGCCTTAAACCCGCTTCTAGAACCTACCGCAGGAGAAAATTTGGTTACTAATGGCCCTTTATTACGTCAAAACTTGAAATGTCACGACGGGCCAACTGACGCAGTGAATGAATTTAATCATGATTTTACACAGCCAATACCTGGCTCATCTATGCTTATACAAGCTTTTGCCGATACGGCCGCCGCAGCCAAAGCGCTTGCTGCACAGAACAAGCCGAGGAAAGCTAAAATTGAGCTGCCTACTTATTACGGCAACTCATCACAGTGGCTTCAATTTAAATATTTGTTTGACAGTACTAAAGCGACCTATTCTCCCGCAGAAAATACCGCGCGTTTATATAACGCGCTCCGCGGGCCTGCACGCGAAGCCGTCGCCTCCTTGCTGAATTCAGCGGCAGCTCCCGAAGAAGTAATGGCTGCGCTCGAAAGAACCTTCGCGTGCCCAGAGATGATTGTGTTCTCCGAAGTGCAAATTTTGAAAACACTGCCTCGGCTCGGCACCGACCTCAAAGAAATAGGTATCTTCGCAAATAAGGTACGCAATAGTCTGTCTACTATTAAACTACTCGGTCTACGAGAATATTTACAGTCGCCAGAATTATTTCATAGCATTTTAGGCAAATTTAACCCTTTAATGAAAATGAGATGGACTATGCTGCAGATTTGACAGAAATGTCAACAAACCCTTGCAAGTCAAAGTTAGAACTGTTATCGGATTTTCTGACTCGTGAACACGAACGTTATATTAAATTTGCCTTATCGCCTGAAATAATAGGGTCTTCTGCCGCAACTAGCCATCCGCCACGAGTCACTTTAAAACGTGAAAATATTCATTCAATTAATCAAATTAAAAATAAAACAATCGGTAAAACAGAATGTGTTTATTGCAAAAACTCGCAACATAACATTAAAGATTGTAAGGAATTTTTAGCTTTATCAATTGAAGATAGATGGCGTTGGCAGCGCGAGCAAAAGATTTGCTACAGATGTTTACAGCGTAAGGCACACCTTTGGAAAACTTGTAAAATATTGCCAGCATGCGGAGTTGATGGTTGCACTTTTCGACATAATCCTCTTTTACATGGATGGCATGATACATTGAGTTCACTTCAAACGAGCGGTATTCAATGTAACAACACCGAGTGTGTGTCTATCCCTGAAAATAATATTAAACAGGACATGCCAAACTCTTTGCCAGCCATGGAAAAGTTGTCAAATATGACTGTGACTAATACTGACATTTCACTTGACCAACGTATAATGTCAAATCCATTGGACTCCGTAACAATGTTAAAAGTATTACCAGTGACAGTATCAGGTCCAAAGGGGAATTACGATACTTTCGCATTTCTTGATGATGGCAGCACGGCGACATTAATTGATTCTAGTGTGGCTGCTCGTTTGGGGCTGTTAGGACCCGAAGAGTGCATAACTGTCAATGGTATAATGGGTTTACAAAAAACTACAAAAATTGCATACGTCGATTTTTACATAAGAGGTAAGTACGAAACCGATATTCACTTAGTAAAGCGCGCTAAGGCTTGTTCATCGTTAGGTCTAAACACCCAAACATTGTCTAGACATACTGTAGAGTCATACGCACATTTGAGTGACTTAGCCGATTACTTAACCTATACTGACGCAACGCCAACAATTCTCATCGGAAGTGAACATTGGTACCTGTCAATATCTCGCGAGATTCGTGAAGGTAAACGTACCGAACCTGCGGCCTGTCGCACTTGGCTTGGTTGGACTCTGTACGGACCGACGTGCAGCAAAACTAAGCCAGTCGAGTTTGTCAACCATTGTAAATTTGAACGCGACGAGCCTTCTGAGACTGAACGCCTAGAATTACTCATAAAGGAACAGTACAAACTCGACTCGCTTGGCATCTCTAAGCGCGAGACCTTACATAGCAAGCTAGACTCTCGAGCCGTCGAAATTCTAGATGCTACCACCACTCGCCTGCCAAGTGGTAGATATGAAGTAGGACTTCCATGGCGTGATAATATATCGTTTGTTCCCGACAGCTACCCACAAGCCTTGTCAAGAGCTTTAAGCCTCGAGCGGCGAATGACTCGCGATGCCACCTTTGCTAACGCGTATAAAAAGTTTATTGACAATATGATTGTCAAAAATTATGCTGAGGAGTGCGATCCTAACACTTATTATAATCCTGCTTTAATTAGTAGCGTCAACAATAATAATAAGTGCTTAAAAAATAAATCAAATGATTTTTCAAATAAAACTCAAACCTTATCTGATAACGACCAACCTAGTACAGTCAGTCTGAATAAAGTGCAACAAAAATTTGACAGCCAGATGTCAAATGCAAATAACAATAAAATAAATTTAGAAACGAGTTTTAAAACGAATTTAAGTGATTTTAACGAAAACGTAAGGTGGTATTTGCCACATTTTGGAATATATCACCCACAAAAACGTAAACTTAGAGTTGACCACGACGCAGCAGCTACGAACCAAGGCATTTCGTTAAATTCGATGCTTCTTCAAGGACCCGATCTTTTAGAAAACTTGTTAGGAATTTTATTTCGCTTTCGAAAAGGCGCTGTCGCCCTTGAAACTGCCGACATTAAAGAAATGTTTCCTCAAATTCGAATTCGCGAACAAGATAGGGATGCACTGCGATTTTTATGGCGTGACATAGAGTCTAGGAAAACAACACCTCTAAAAGAATATCGAATGACAGCTGTCATTTTCGGAGCGTCGTCCAGCCCTTTTACTGCGCTGTATATAAAGCATAAAAATGCATTATCTTATAAAAATTCGTATCCAGCGGCAGCTGAAGCAAGTATCCATAGCTCTTACATGGATGATTTTCTGGATAGCCTGGACGACATCCCCGAAGCCGCCCAGCTGGCATCCGATGTTGTAACCATTCATCGAAATGCATGTTTTGAAATGTGTGGGTGGATTTCTAACGAACAGGAAGCATTGCACCTTGTGCCGGCTGAATTGTGCGCCACACAACGCACTGACGTACCACTTGGTAGCGACCCATGCAACGTCCGAGTTTTAGGGGTTTCTTGGGATCCTGTGACAGACACATTAGGTTTTAGAACTGGTTTAGAAGGGCTTGCACTACAGGGCAGTTTTAATAAACGTAAAGTATTATCTCACCTCATGAAAGTTTACGACCCCCTAGGTTTTCTTGGCCCAATAGTAGTCAAAGGGCGTATACTTCTTCAGGAGGCCTGGAGATCAAACATTGATTGGGACACGCCATTTCCATCACCTCAAATTTTAAAGTGGAAGGAATGGATTAGAGAATTGTCTGACGTGTCACGTATTAGGATTCCAAGATGGTACGCCAAGCTTAACGGAGAGCCTCTCCGCAGAGAATTACACATTTTTGCGGACGCAAGCGAGCTTGCCTATGCCACCGTCGCTTATTGGCGATTTTCGTATGCCGATGGTACAGTCAAGCTCGCGTTTGTCACTAGTAAAGCGAGAGTTTCACCTCTTAAACCTACTTCATTACCACGTTTAGAATTACAGGGTGCATTGATTGCCTCTCGCCTTGCTGTGACAATTAAAGAATTCCATAAGAAAAAGCCAATTCGAACTTTTCTTTGGACAGATTCTAAAACTGTCCTCGGTTGGCTTCGAAGTGACGCACGAACGTTCAAACCCTTTGTGGCCCATCGTGTCGGAGAAATTACCGAAAATACTTGTATACACGACTGGAGATGGGTCCCGACGGACTTGAACGTCGCAGATGATGCTACGCGCACCAAGCCGCTGCATCTTAATTTTAACCACCGATGGTTTTCAGGTCCTTCCTTCCTTCTGAAGTCCCCGGAGGACTGGCCTGTGGAACCAGCTGGCCAGCCTAAAGTTGAGGAAGAACGCAAACAGACTCAGACTCCTGTACTGGTGGTTGGTCATCTGGTTGTCACCGCGGATTTCGGCCATTTCAGTGACTGGCTACGACTATTACGTGCCACTGCTCGCGTTTTGCAAGCTGCATCAAAATTTCGCTCGGTCTTAAATCGCGTAGATCACGCTGCTCCTAGCAGTAGTCTTCGTCAACGTACAAATTTACCTACGTCCACCACTCTATTGCCCCTGTCAGCGGAACTCATGGAAGCCGCAGAAAGGCACGTCCTGCAGAAGGTGCAATCTGAAGTTTTTAATGACGAGATACAACGAATTGAACGTGGAGACCTGTTACCAAAGAGCAGTCGCCTGGCGAAACTTTCTCCCAGAATGGGATCAGACAACTTACTGCATCTAGCTGGCAGAATCGTCGCTGTACAAGGTGTTAGTTCCGAAGTCAAGTCCCCTATTATCTTAGACGGTCGCCACCCGGTCGTGCGCATGCTGGTGCATTTCTATCACCGTCGGGCTGGACACGCTAACAATGAAATGATAGTGAATGAGATCCGACAGAAATATTGGCTACTTCACTTACGCACCACTGTTCGAAGCGTTACCAGCAAATGCTTGTTCTGTCGTATTAAAAGAGCAAGACCGATGAACCCAATGACCGGAAACCTTCCACCAGAACGGCTGGCTCATCACCGTCGCCCATTTACGTTTACGGGCTTAGATTATTACGGCCCAATAAACACCACGATTGGTCGAAGACAAGAGAAACGTTACGTGGCCTTGTATACCTGCATGACATCCAGAGCTATTCATCTGGAACTTGTAAACTCCCTTTCTGCTGATTCAGCTATAATGAGCTTGCGACGCTTCATTGCAAGGAGAGGGGCACCTGCTACGATATTTTCTGACAACGGTACTTGTTTTGTCGGCGCTGATAGAATATTACGAGAGTTTTACCGACAAGAAGTCAATGATTTTGCTGCCACTGAAGGCATTAAATGGAGCTTCATTCCAGCCGCCGCTCCGTCTTTCGGTGGTTGTTGGGAGAGGTTAATTCGCTCCGTCAAAGTCGCACTGAACGCAACTCTTCGAGAAAGAGCACCCAACCCAGAAGTGCTAGCAATCCTCATCCATGAAGCTGAAGCCATAGTTAACTCTCGACCCCTGACTCATGTTCCCGTAGGCCCCGAAGACCCAGAAACGCTCACACCCTTTCATTTTCTCATCGGCTCATCCTCAAACCAAGTCATACCCGCAGCTCTTGATGACCGAGACCTGCTAAGACGTGCCGATTGGAGAAAGGCATTAAGATTAGCCGATCATTTTTGGAATCGATGGGTTAAAGAAATTCTGCCAACTATGCAACCCCGCCAGACTGAAGAAAACAGAGAACGTAACCTGGCTATTGGCGACTTAGTCATCATTGTGGACCAGAATTTACCGAGAGGTATCTGGCCACGTGGCCGCATCGCTGCGACGTTCCCTGGGAGAGATGGTGTAGTCAGAGTGGTGGACGTAGATACTTCAGGTGGTCTTCTTCGTCGACCCTCTAAAAAATTGGTCAGGCTGCACACATAGAGTCCTTGCCTGGCCTGGCTAATTTTGTGTGCTTTGCACACAAGGGGGTGGAATGTTGAGGTTGTATTTGTACATAGTTTTTATACAATTTATTTATACTTTTTTATTGTCTTTGGTTGTCCTTTTATTCTATTTTTAAAAAATATGTCATAATACAAAATTGTAAATATTTATAAGTCAGTGATCAATAAACCGTTGGTAAACACAGTCAGCTGCTTGGTTTAATTTAGTTTTCTGCTCAGCTATCGTTTGCTTCTTCTACATACATATTTCGTATGGGAGTAACTAAAGTGAGAAAAAGTTAGATTAGCATGTTTTAGATTTTCAATAAATTTTGATCTTGGAAAAAATCCGTTTTCGAAAACCCTTATTCTGCTTCAAAGATTAACCAACTACATTCCACGATATAGAGTAATAAATAACCAATTAAAAAAACGGACGGACGGACAGACGGACATGGCGAAACTATAAGGGTTCCGTTTTTGCCATTTTGGCTACGGAGCCCTAAAAAGTAGCACAATTTGAGTTGGTCCACAAAAAAAAGCTAGAACTTAAAATCTGAACGAAAAAGCCGGAAAACATTAGATATTTCGTGTGCGATATGAATCCGTGGAATTCGATGGGTTGAATCGTACAAAATGGACAGGTCGAACAACTAGATTTGGTTGGATGTGCCGTAAAAAGTCGGTTTTAGCCGGACACCTGCCAAAGCTTATCTAGGCCGCTTGCAATGTGTGGTCTTGTTCTGTCTCGATAATTTTACGAAGTCATGTAAAACCAAAACAAACTGAAAGGACTTTTGTCTTTATCCTGCGACCATTGTATAACATGGACGTCTAACGCCAGCTCAAAAATGCCCCAAAAAACAATTGTTCAATTGTGCCAAGATGGGCAGGACATAGCGCTTTTCTCAACACCGCGCATATTTCGGCGCAACATCTTTGACCAATAAAAACTATTTTTTAAACGGCGGTTTAAGTTTTTACAGGTTAATTTTGAAATTCATTGCCGTGATGCATTGAAGAGGGGGTGACACTTGTCAATTAAAATTCAGGACCGTTTTTGAACTCTGTTTGTAATGGCGCAATAATGTGATTTACCTTACAAAAAAACTAAACTCGTTAATCAATAATACACATGAATCGTGATTGAATTTATCGCATATTTTAAAATAACACAGCGTGTATGTTTGTTTTCAGAATCTACTCCCGCTGAGATAGGAATCACAGCCGTATCCGTACTTGTAAGGTGCTATTGTGACAACCCTGAAACTTGCGCTGACAGTCACTCAACTTGGAGTAGGGTTGTCACTTACTGTGTTTTCAATTTAATTCGTAGCTCGTCATAAGTTCACTTCTGTGGCGTTACTATCACTGAAAGGCCGTAGTGTTGGCAAAATCTTAACAAGTTTTTCACCTCTAAAAAACTTTAATGTCAAATAAATATTTTGAATGTCAAAGAAAGCCAAACAAAAAAACCGACTTCAACCGAGTTTTCAAAGATCCCATCATCAGACCCCAACTTGGTCTCAACGTTCAAATGAAAAATAACCGGCCGAGAGCACATCGGGCCATGCTCAGTATAGGGTTCCGTAGTTATTCGAAAACGGCTGGGCCGATTATGTTCGAAATAGTTTTATCTTAAAGTATCCTATAAGCTCAACATTTATGATTATTTTCATAATTTTTGGACCCACGGATCAAAAGTTAAGAGGGGGACACAATAAGAGACCTAATATTCAATGATACCACTATAGGATTACAGCAGACAAAAAAAAACATCCCCACTTCACTAAGTTGGGGAGATACCCTAAAAAAAATGTTTTTCTATATTTTACTCTACCACTTTGTCGGCATGATTAATATGTACCTATATACCTGTACCAAATTGCAGACTTCTAGTACTAACGGCCACTGAGCTATGCTGCGGACAGGCGAACATGGCGAAACTATAAGGGTTTCTTGTTTACTACGGAACCCCAAAATGTAGAAAATCGGTTTACGATTGTCAGATAAATCAAGTAACATATCTCCTTTTATTGTATCGGTTAAAATTTTATCAACCCACGACAACAGATCCTAAATCTTGCACGTCAGTATACGTAATACACTTCTTCTTCTTCTTCTTTTATAGCCCTTTTCAACCATTCAGCCCCGAGTTACATACATCCAATTTGTGCCCAAGATCCTCTTCATGTCATCCTTCCAGGGCATTTATTTGTGGTCGTCCTTGCGGGCGCTTCTCTCCCCATGGCTTCCACTCAAGCAGAAAAAGAAAGAAAAATCTAATGTCCCATACAAACCTTAAGATATAAGTAGGTGGGAATGTGTGGAGCATCAATATTTTTTTCTACAAACAATTTTGATGAGACTAATGAGAATCGAAGTTAATTGATCCATGATTTTCATAAAGACTGCTTTATTTATCGAGAATAAACGCTAACTCAACCCTTATTTAACTCATGGTGCGGATACTGAAAGTAAATTATACAAACGTTATCGCTTCATGAAGCGATAAATTATAAAATTCTCTTTGGAGTCTGGAATTTTCGCAACGGAAGCTAATGTACGAAATATTTCTGATCGATATCGATAGCTGTAGTAGCGAAAGTTCTGGGATCTGATCATCAATTTTAGTATAAGCTAACAAAATGATATACTGCAATGAAAATCGCTGCACACAGCTTTGATTATTATAGTGATGATTATCAACGTCACTCAACGTCCACTCTTTGTAGCAAATAAAGGAACACATTTTTTTTTCTATTATTATAAAATAAAGACACACAAGTGTCAGTGACTATTTTTTTATGTAATGATGATGGACAGCAGCGTCGTCATCAGGGATCGGACAAAATTTGACCGCTATAAAAACATTTTAAGATTAATTAAATAATGAGTATGAGAATGAATAATATTTTAAATTTATGGCGAATGTCGACCGAATGACTGAATGACCGAATGAATGGCGAATGTAGCTTGCTATTAGTCTTACCGTGCGATGAAAGCTCCGATGCCTAGTAATTTCATAATACAACATTTTTGGTCAGAAATCCGCCGTTAAGATTTTTCCCTTTCCTCATGGGCACATTGTATTTATTTACAAATATCATTGCTTATTTCTCTATTGGTATAAATAAAATTGTCGCATAAAAATAACCCTTTTCCTAAGTTACCAGATAAATTACGAAACACGTCTAAGTCTACGATTTGGCTTCGACAAATACGAATATCAATGTTCGTGATGTCGTCAACCCACAAGAGACCAAACTTGTCCATACAATTTTCACTTAGATTTCACCCGAATACATTACATAATCCTCCCAATCTCTTATATTGAGCTGTGATAGGAAAATAAACTTTGATGGCTGAGACACAAAGTTTATATTTGGAATAGATCTTCAGATGTTTTCTGCCTCCTGAGACGGTACGCGACATTGTTTCGAAAATAACTTTTTCAATCAAATCATTTATTGACGCACAACCCTACCTTTTCTACAGTCGACATCAAATGTATTATATCAATACGGTTCAAGTGCCAAAAATATGTTTACAAGGCTTTTGCTGGTGGTAGGACCTCGTGCAGGGTCCGCCCGGATAGCTACCACCATCTTACCCGTTAACCTGCCGCTGCTTAATAGCAGTGTTTGCACTGCTGTGTTTCGGCTTGGAGCCGGTGTAATTACTCGCATAGATAGAGGCTATCCATCTAAGTCGGCAGGATAGGCAGCGCATAGGCGATTTTTTTATCACTATGTCCATGGGCCTCAGTTCCTGCTTTCCATCATTTGGGCTGAGAGTTCAGTTGTCTACCTTCGCCAATTACGTTCGTGTAAACATATTTTTGACGCTTGAACCGTTAAGATATGTTTGACAAATATAGAGCGTTTCCCAATTCACTTAATAACAGAGCACACACCGTACGTAAGTCATACTGAACAACTTTTAGTAGGAGACCAACGCAGATATCACGAAAAAAATCAGTTTTCGATACAAAATGTCGAAATCACGAAACTAACATATAAAAATACTTTGTTTTTGCGATTGCGGGGTTTGTACAATACTAAAAGTTGCTCAGTGTGGCTTTAGTACGGTCAAATCGTACATAATTTTACCCTAAACTCGCAAATCAAGTAGTATCGCTGCATTTTTGGTATGTTATTTAGACACCATAGGACAGTATAAAACCATATTTTGCAAGCAAAAAAAAGTTGTGCTAGCTGGGTAGTACGTAAAAAACTGCGAAATTTACGGCCGTTTTTCAGTTTCTGATTTTTATTTAAAAAACCTTACGTTTTTTGATATCATATGTACATAAACGTTTAAAGACTAATAAATTTCCAACAAGTTGAGCTAACATGCATTACCGTAGGTCTTATAGTTTCAGAGATTCGAGACTTTAAAAAGTACCCCTTTTTGTAAACTAGATAAAATTTTGTGTTTTGCTAACGTTTTCGATTTAATATCGCCTCACCTAATTATGCTACGAAAAACATGCAATAATGACCTTATAGCGCACTTAATATTCTTTAATTTAAGGGTAAAATTAGGTCAGTGAACTTTGTAGTTGAAAGTATAAACCCGAAATTCCAAAGGCAAGGCCCGCTATCTAAGTTTTTCATACAAATCGCCAGTTGAGTTGCAAAGCTGCAATTTTGGTATATTATAAAGGCCTTATAGGTATATACGAAAATGCATATTAAAAGAAAAACAAAAAAATAATTTGGGCATAGGACGTAAAAAACGGAAAAAAATTCGCACTTTTTTTAGATTTTGACGTTTAAATAAAAATCTATTATCTTTTTGATACTAATCGCTATAAAATAACAAAGAACATTAAATTTGAAAGGATTTGAGCTACGTTGCATCACCGTAAGTTATACATATTTTGAGATACGACATTTCATAAAGTGCCCTTTTATCAAAACATAAACAAATTTTAGGTTACGTTAAAGCTATTCACTAAATATTGGCAAAACGTTCGCGCTAAGAAAAAAAAGTAATTGTAGATAGGTAATAACTACATTAAATTTGGAACAAATTGAGCCGATAACAATTACTGTAAGTCTTATAGTTGGGGGTATACGAGGCTTCAAAACATGCATTTATTTTCTTAACTTAATGAAGGGCACATTTTGAAATGTCGTATCTCTAAATCTATATAATTTAGGGTAATGCAAGGTAGCTCAAATCCTTTCAAATTTAATATTCTTTCATAGTTTTATAGCAATTAGTATCAAAAAGTTATAGTTTTTTGGTTAAACGTCAAAAACTAAAAAAGTCCGATTTTTTTTCAGTTATTTACGTCCTATACCTAAATCCTTTTTTTTGTTTTCTTGTAATATGCATTTTCGTACATCCCTATAGAGCCTATATAATATACAAAAATTGCAGCTTTGCAACACGACTTGCCATTTGTATGAAAAACTTAGATAGCGGACCTCCTGCTTTTTGAATTTCGCGTTTTTAGTTTCAATTACAAAGTTTACTGACCTGATTTTACCCTTTAATGAAAGAATATTAATTGCGCTATAAGATAATTATTTCACGTTTTTCGTAGCATAATTAGGTAAGGCGATATTAAACCAAAAACGTTAGCAAAACTCAACATTTTATCTAGTTTACAAAACAGGGTACTATTTGAAGTCTCGAATCTCTGAAACTATAAGACCTACGGTAATGCATGTTATCTCATCTTGTTACAAATTCATTCATCTTTAAACGTTACCTGATACATACTGTCAAAAAACGTAAGGCTTTTTTTATAAAAATCAGAAATTAAAAATAGACAGTAAATTTCACAGTTTTTCACGTATAACGCAGCTAGCACAACTTTTTTTTGCTTGCAAAATGTGGTTTTATACTGCCCTATGGTGTCTAAATAACATACCAAAAATGCAGCTTTACTACATGTTTTGCGAGTTTAATGTACGATTTGACCGTACTACTTAAATTTATGGTGTCCGAGGTTTCAGTGACCCCGTGAATATGGAAACACCGTGTATACATTTTGTATATCATTGAAATAGGCGAAAAATTATTTACATAAATAAATAGCTAATTAAAAACTAATAGCTAGTTAGTAATTTTTGCCCTGGTTATGACACTAGGTGCACTTTTGGTGAAAATAGTTTCTAACATGAAATATAATAACGAAATACATACATTGTATACCAATACATTGTAGTGGTTCGTTCACTTAAGAACCTTGGTTAAATTTAATGAATCATCCTTAGATTTCACAACTAGTCTATTAATAGATATTTAAATTTCATTTCATTAAACATAAATTTCATCAAGATTATGTTCTCATTCTCGTTATTTTTTAACTTTTTTCTTTCTTGTGAATGAGGTCAACAGTGCTCAAAAAGATGCATGTATCAAGAACACAGTAATGTTGTTATTATTTAATGTTTAAAACCATTTTCACCAAAAGTGCACCTAATGTTCTTCCTTAATTATTCAGTGCAAAAACAGTGGGTACAAGAAAATATTTGCGACTTGCCTTGGTACTCCAAGGTACAAACGCCAACATAAGTAATTAACAATTCTGATTTTCATTACCAGAGGCAGTTATATCGAGTACCCGGTATCAAGTACATGACACGTGACGCAGTTTTTTGTATATAGGTACGTCTAAACAAGTTAGGAATAAAATTTCTGTTTTATCTTAATTTTATCATCATCATTTCAGTCATACGCCATCTACTGCTAAACAAAGGCCGCCCCTTTGGACCTCCACAAAGACGGGTTGGAAGCGACCTGCATCCTGTCCTGTTCATTCTTCATAAGATCGTCTGTCTATCTCGTGGGTGAACGAACGTCCTTCACTGAGTTGGTCCAATCTTTACGACCTCATGGGCCATCTACTCTGCGTGCAATGTGGCCTGCGTTATGTCCACTATGACGACGCTGCTGTTGCTGTCCATCATCAATCTTCTATCAAAGAACAGTCAGTGACACTTCAATCCCATAGTCGACTTTTCGCTCACCACCCCAACCTCCCCAACTGTTCTCAACTCTGGTTACAAATGTATTCTTACTGCCGTCACCACACGGCCACATTATTTATTACAACACGCATAATATTTGTCAGCCTCCGTAGCCTAGTTGGTAGTGCCCTGCCTACGAAGTTGGAGGTTCCGGGTTCGAATCCCGGCGAGGGCATTATTTGTGTATTTATTTATCACAACATTTGTTCCTTGGCTATATGTATCTATCTATTATATATATCAGCGCCTAGTACGCATCACAACCCTTAATTAAGCTTACCATGGGACTAGGTCGATTTGTGTAAGATGTCCTAAGATATTATCGATACCTTTAGGCTCAAAGGGCGTAAACGCCAAATTGCCACTTTACAGGAGAAGCAAAAAAAGAAAAGTATTTTAGAAAAAAAATCATAACTTCTTTGTTTTTTGGCAGAATAACTTAAATTTTGGCCAAGGTACTTGAATGTTGAAGATAAACATTTTGAATATCAATCATTTAGGATAAATTAATAAATAAAGAAAAAGGGTGTGTTATACTCCCTTAACTTTTTGAAATAATGGCGTTTACGCCCTTAAACTTCACATAATATGCAAAAAATGTAGGAAGTATTGGTTACTAAACGTTTGAGTTTTGGTCTAAATGGGGCGTATATCACAATTACCATAGTTATAATCGGTCTTATAAACTCATTCATAACATAGGCAATGCTCTGAATGGGTGTATAATACACCGTGGGGTTAAAAAAATACTTACAATCAATTAAAAGGTTGCTGCTTTTATTAAAAAAAATGTCTACACTGACTATGCTGTTGCTGATTATATTTTTTTTATGTCTAGGGATAAAAATAATGTTAATGGTGTTATTGGACAATTAAGCTACTACCAAAACCCAGATTAAAATGCGATATGAAACCAGTAAAACAAACAACAATTCATCATAAATTTAAGAGTCAAACTCTTGTCGGCGTAACTGATGAATGTAACTGTATCCATCTAACTCTGTCTAAAGCCTCCCTCCTTGACTTCCTTATACGACACAACGTCTACTTTCTCTTTTATTTGTTTCATGTAAATTCCTCTATGTCTCCCTCTTCCTCGCTTTCCTTCAATTCTTCCTTCTATTATGTTTTTTTATCAAAGCGTCATGTCGTATAAGGTGACCAAACATTTTCCCTCTCCTATTTTCTATTATCTTTAGCAAACTCCTTTTTTCATTCACTCTTTTAAGCACTTCTTCATTTGTGATATTTTTTGTCTAACTTATCTTCTCCATTCATCAGCCCATTCAGTATCTCTCTGTCCTTTTTCGTCATGGCCCACGCCTGACACCCATATAATGCTATACTCCAGATGAAAGTTTTGATGAGCTTCTTACAAACAGCAATTAATAATGACATCTTTATTATATATATATTTTTTTCAATAATATCCTCTAGATGCAATGTAAGGTACATTTACTCTCATTTAGTATTATTTTTCCTTATAATTACCAACACATACATATTAACTACTAAATTAAATATAATAGCATGCTTTTAGAATACTAATAATCACAAATCTTTATCTTTTGATTTTTATAAAACCTATAGACACAACTTAAGATCTTTTACTCTCACATAGCATTTCTTTCTTTTTTAAATTACCAACATATAATTATGTAGATATTAATTACATACTAAATGGAGTAGAAGACTTTTAAAATACTTAATCATTAAATTAAATTTATGTTTAAAACGCACAGAACCAAAAAATATAACTGTGCGTACTGTAAATTAAAAATGTCGACTGAAATTGAACGTAAATTTATACACATTATACACAATGTCTCCCATTTTTATCACATTATCTGTCTATACTTTTCATTTCACACTTGCAACATAGGTACGCCAGTATACAGGTAAGTATACATAGATTTAGAATGATGGTCATTCGCTTCTATACTGTAGTTTTAATAACGCAATAACTGTTCATTCTTACTTTATAATTGGATAATGACAATGAATCATTACTATCGTATAGGTACACAGTACGTAAGCAATTTTGAAATAATAAAATAACTTAGCGAGACTATAAGCCATAATTTGTACATTTCTTGGGGCGTATAAGTCAAAAAGTTTTGTTATCATAGGGCGTAAGCGGCGCAGCATGCCTACTACGTTACGGCGTATGAGTCATTTTAAAACGTACAATGCAAGGATACGGGCGTATAAACCTAATTTAGTCTACTAGAGTCATACTACCTAAATTAAGTAGCATAATTTCTACGTCGTATGAGCTTGTTTAGTTTTGTATTATAAACATTTTATAACAACTTTGTTATAAGACCTCTTTATTTTTTTATTTCTGAACTTATTACCTAAATAAACAAAAAATTGTGTAAATGTATCAAATACGCCTCTTGCTTTTAAAAAATCTCCTAGAAATACGTGGGTCGTATATGCCCTAAATTGTCGAATTTCGTTGTTTTAACTACACATATCGATAGAGAAAAAAAAACTGAACAAAAACTGCATTCAAAACTCATTTTGGCCAAAATGGCGTTTACGCCCTTTGAGCCTAAAGGTATCGTTATTATTTATTTATTCACAAGTGGTCAGTTAACTGTGTTGGTGATTGTACTCTGATCCAACACCACTTAGCTCGACACGCTACCAGGAACACATAACTAACCAGAACGTATCCGCTAAGCTAGGTTGTAAAAGCAC
>JALPQI010014817.1:0-27115 GCA_025490895.1 Thaumatotibia leucotreta
TCTAATTATGCCAAAACTGTTGTATTATGCATACATTTTAAGGTATATTTTATGCCTTGTTTACTCAATACAATATTCTTTATAACACTTTTCTATACGTTCTCATGGAAACATTCTCAATGAAAACTTACTCTTAAATTCTCATGAAAATTCACAGAAATTTTCAAGTACATTCCTGCAATTTTGAAAATGTTCTGCAACTTGTACATTGCTATTATGTACTAGTTCTTTTAAAGAACTTTACAGTACAAAAACGAAACCATTGATCCAAAAATTTCCAGAACTCAATAATTAACACTCCTCGCGTCGATGAACTTATCCAATTTAACAAAAAAAGTAATTGTAAGTACACTCGCATTTAAGCGTGTCAAGTATGTATAAAAGTTGTACAAGTTTACTTTAAATGTCGTCGAAATTAGCCATCCATGATAATCCTCACACAATGTATCCGATCATAAGATTAAGGACAAAATCTTTCCCAGAATGTTGCGCAAAGGTATACTTAATCACCCGCTTTTAGAATGCAGCAAGGACCAAAACTTAGCTTTCATTTTAACCTGCCATGCTATGGGTTAAAGTCGGTTATTGCTTGTAGCGATTGAGTTCGAAATTGTGACAATATTCAAAACATTGGAGACGGTCTAACGCATGCGTACAAAGCAAAGTTTTAGTGACAAGTTCATAGTAACTTTAGGGTTCCTTGAACTGAATTCTGAAACATTTTAGCCAATAGTATTTATTTTTAATCACGGTGCTCGCACGTCAATTCTTAGGCTGAAAATAAGTTTTTTTTTGTCGTTTAGGGAAGTGCTAGGTCTCTCATTATTTAGACAAGCGCGATCTATGTGATGTGTTTTTTTTTGAAATTGATAAATGACTTTATTTATAAGCAAACTACAAATACAAATAAATTTAATTTAAAAAGTATAACTAAACTAAAACTAGATAAAATCTAAGATAATTCTAAAACAGGCCCCTACGGCATAGTACCCAGGACGCTGGCCGCATTTCCTCGCTGGATTGCCAAGCTAATGCGTTGAGCGAGGAAGCTGCCAGCTCTTGGGTCTCCCGTGGCGTCTCTGAGTCTCTTCGATAGGTCTTAATTGACGTAATTTGGAAGACGTTTGTAAAAACCCATTACATGACATGTTTGACAGGGAAAAAAAACAGTAGAATTGTGAAACTCCTTTTTTCAAATTATGGAGTCTATTAAACTGGATATTGATAAAATATTTCTCTAGCATCATTAAATTCATTAATCATCGATTTAGCCATAAGACGTTCACTGCTGAACTTAGGCCTCCACAACCTCATTGACAAATTATTGACCAATTGGTTTGTAAAAAACTACAGCAGCATTTAAATAGTTATTTATGTGGCTGGCGCATAATAAGAGGCATTAAACATGAGTGTGGTTTTATGAAACGAGCCGTAGGCGAGTTTCATAATAAGATCACACGAGTGTTTAATGCCTAATTATGTACAGTCACATACATAACTTTATCTACATCCATATCATTAGTTTAGAATGACAATTTACCTTTATTTTCATTGATATCCACTAAGTAATTACCTCTAAATATAAAAATTCAAATCAGTTGAATTCACTCAATTTGAGTAAGGATATCCTACAATAAATATTTATTGAAAAAAAAAAACAACAAAAAGAAGTTGACTTCATAATGTTAAAATTAATATCATGACGACGATACTTTAATGTCAACATTATGATGCACTGTACTCTGCCTGTACTTTAATGTTAACATTATGATACAGCCACAGACACCGGTCTCTTAATATAGGTCATTACATTACCGCTTCTGAATACATAACAGGGAAATTATGATATTCCTGTAGATAAATTTACATATATTACATCACTTATTAAATATTTACAGAACACTATACTCTCAAACTCACTCGCACTTGCCACGCTTTTACTTTTAAATCTCTTGTCTTGTCTATGATCGTTATCGGTCCATCGGTGTTGCCAGAAACACTTTCGGTGCCATTATTATTGAAACTCTACACCATGTTTGTCAACTGTTTATATTATGAATTAGCCGAATTCCACAGATTGTCGTTGAAGAGGTTTTTTGCTTTCTTTAATGCTTTTGTAGATGCGATTATGATACTTTTAAGTAGATTCTAAGCTCGAAGTAGGTAGCTCCTTTTTTTTAGGGCTTTTGGTATAAGGTGTTCGTTCTTTTGGCCAACAAGTAAGTGTGCCCTAATTTTCTTATCTAATACTACACTCTTTCCAAATATAATCCAACAGCGTAAAGTTAATTCATAAAAGTTTAGAATACCGTTTGAACAAAAAGTGCAGGGACCAAAATATTCTCGTTTGAATTATGTAATTTTAGTATGAACCCCGACTTTATTATTATAATATGAATCTCTGCGGAATATTATACAAAAAGGTTTTAAAGTGCAAAAAATCTCAAAAAATTCGCCTTAAAAAACCTAATTACTCAGGTGAACGTTTTAAAAAAAAATCAAGACCTGATTCTTCCACATCTGGATTTGCTTGAGCTCATCCAAATAGAATCACGAGCTAATTCGATCGAGATAATAAAAAATAATTACCAAAAAAGGGTCATTATTTTAAGTTTCCGTTACGCGACGCTCGTAGTTATACAAAAAACGTGGCGTAATGAATTTTAGTGACATATTTTTAATATCTAGAACGAATCAGCTCGTCAAGAATCTGGATAATCGGGACTTTTTAAAGGTTTAGGTAGGTAAGTAGTTATTTTTACATATTACGGTAAGTTTACGTACGTGTGTCAGCTTTACTGTTAGACAGCAATGGTTCTATCCTTTCAGCATTAGTTCAGAGTTTATAATCACAATTAAAGGATAATTTCCTCCATGGCAACACCCGTTACTTCTCCCGCCAATATGTTGCCATAATGAATATTTTTAATGCCCAAATCATGTTACCCCGTCATGGGCAAATTAATGGGACCCCTAATTGCTGTGGAGGGTCGTATGGGGTTGTTGGAGTGTATGACCGGCCCTCGAATGGAGAGGTTGTGGGAATTGATACCTTGTTATATTTCATAAATGTGTTGCTAGTGGAAAAAATGTAAGGGGTAGGAATATAAACACTATATCGGCAAAAATTTGATTGTTTTATTGATGAATCATTACAATATAAATTTTCTGTGTTTTTGGTGACTGTAAAAAATTTGCCTACTAAACTGTATTAATAAAGTTAGCTCCACTTCTAAAATCTAGGATTAAGCAACTACCATGGGGTTAACTGGTTAAGTCCAGTAAATATTTAACAGTTCTTAACCTTTTGACCGCGTGTGAGTGGCCTAACAACAGGTACTGTGTTAAAAGGTACATTTTTAAATAGGTATTTGGTGTTTTGGTGTTATTAATATCTATTTTAGAATGTAAGTACTTAGTATAACATTTAGAAAAAGCAGGAAAAACTGATGTATTTTGAAACCGACATAGTCCTAACCATCGCAACCTCTTACAGTTAACAAAAAGAAGATTTCAGTTTTTTCTTATTTTAGCATTTTGCACATTTCAAAATTTTTATTATGCGGCAAAAAATAGATACAGTTCTAACTGCTGAGAAAATACATTAAATAATAATATTTTTATCCACTCTAAACTCTCTTATGTCTGCAAATCTAAGCATATTCGTTTAGTGAGCGGTAATGGGCGGCGCGTGCGAGTAACCCTACTCGAGTACTCGCGCGAGTACTTAACTACTTAACAAGCGCTCTAGTACTTCAGCCCTTTTTGATCAATTATTTGTTTTTTCGCTGTCAAAGGTAACGTTTTGTGGGAATTTTCGTATTTTGGAGGGGGCTTTTGTTCTTTTGTCATGAATTAAAATACGGTAGGTAGCTTATAAGTACATTTGTTTATTGAAGTAGCTGTTGCCCGCGACTTAATTTGCTTGGTATTTTATTTCGGTAGTTTAGGCAAGAAAGCATTATGGAAGAGCAGGATCTTCTGTTACAAGTATGAAATACTGGAAGGTCCTACCTTTGTAACATTGTACCCTTAACGAAATAAACGATTTAAGATTTAGATTTAGATTTGATAATGAAGAGTTTCACCATTTCCGTGTTTAAAGGTTATTAAACTAATATTTAAATTCTTTAGTCGAGTAAATCAGTTTGGCAGTTAGTAGAACCCAGAAATTCTTAATGTAATCAATAAATAAATCAATCATAGATAAGTACACAAAACATAATGCCTTCGTGGCATTATGTTTTAACATCATGCAATAAAAGTAAAATAAATAAATGTATCTATCTCCTCCTTAAACCCTTTTATCACATCCAATCATCCTTTCCAACCCAATCTCACTCGTATACTAAATAACCGAACATCGAGCTATAAAGCCGGTAACACACCGTCTCATTTTCGTGAATCGCGGTCCGCGATTATCCTCGTAAATTACGATCTTACCCCGCTGGAATTACTCGAATTACCCCCCTAACTGGCAACCTTAAGGGCTTTAACGCGAAAATGTGATTGGGTGGGTGTACACCGCACAGTGGACTAAAATTTGTGCGGAAAATTACGGCACTTGGTAGCAAGGCACGCACATACAACTCATGTGCCACTTTTTGAACAAATACATCTATAAAGAAATGTATATACAAATCGTCAGTAAAATCCAAAAAAAGTACACAACGAAATTAAAATGGATTATTCCGTAATCACGCACTTTTAGAACACAATTTTGGTTTTATTACGAACTCAAAACTATCGACTTTAAGTACCTACACATAATTTTTTAGTTAAAATTATTGATATTTATTAGTATTAATGGAAAAATATACCAGCGAAGGTTTTTTCACGATATGTGTCAAAGACGTAAAAAGCCATATTTGTTTTCCTTTTTTGTATTACACTGACGATTGCTATTTTTTTTTTATGTTGGCACAACAAAGTGGCTCCACTCCACCTGATCGTAAGTGAAAAGTAGAGCCCAAATCGCGGCGGCAACGAACAGGAGACAATCAGTAACCTGTTAGTTGCCACCGCCTTGCTGGCCCGCTAGATGCTTCACTAGTATACACTTTTTTATCATTGGATCACAATTATATTTAGGTAATTTACTAGTTTTTATCCTGATATCAGGGTAAGTAGGTACTTACCCTGATATTCATATATATATATAACTGATATCTACCAGATACTTTTTATAACTACAGGTATACATAATAGCAGGAACCTCCAGCTTCGTAGGCAGGGCTACAGAGACTGACATTTTTGTATAGAGGATTATGTAACGCTATGATTTAAGGTGCATTCAGACCAAACGAGCATTCGCTATTCTATCCCCCCACACTCTACGAAATTCGATCGTTACACAAAACGTGATTGGTTGATTTCGTAGAGCGGGGAATAGAACAGCGAATGCTCTTTCGGTCTGAATACACCTTTTAGGCGAACGTCTAATAAACGTAGCAGATACAAAGTGCTACGATGTCCTACGAGCTACGTGCTACACGTAGTATATTTTTTAATTGTATACCGTCGTTCGTCAGTAGAAATCAATAAAATGTAAACAAATATTGCTGAATTTCAATAGTATTTGACGTCTTTGACGTATATCATGGAATACGTCCGCAGAAGTGTTTTACGTTAATAATACTAATAGATATCAATAATTTCAATTTCTTCTTCTTTAATTTCTTCATTTAAAGTATTAAATGTGTGTGAACTTCAGGTTTAAGGTTTTAAATTGGTGATAAAACCAATTGTGCTCTGAAAGTGCGTGGTTGTACATATTAATATGGTCAGACAACGGGAATATCAAGTATTTATGTTTTGACCACCTTGTACCTTACAATAAAAATCCAGATTGATTAAGCAATTAACTACACTAAGCAACGAATACTCTTGCTCACTAATAATAAAAACCTCTATTCCAATTTAAATTTTTAATAATCCACACTTTCCCGCCGTAATAAAGAACAGAAATAAATTCCGCACCAAACCTCGACGCGACAGTGAAAGTTAATTTGAAAATGGAATAAACACGCTCCGGCCAATGGGGTGAGGCGTCTTCCCGCCGGCGACCAATCGGTGCACGGGGATTTTCGCGCGCTGAATTTTTATTAGCACAGATAATAACGCCATTCTGTGACAGGTTCCCTTTTTCGTTTTTACGCCATTGCTTGGTGTTGCCAGATGGGAGGCGACGTAAATGGGGTATTAGGCTGATACGTGAGCGATTTTGGGGATTTGCTTTTCGATTTTCTCAGTTGATACGTTTGTGTTATTTTGTTATGGAGTAAATTTGGGAGTTTGTTATGTAATTTAGGAGGCATGTTACTTGGAGGTAGGTATATATTTATACCTAAGTTCTTATATTTGTTTAGTCAATGTTTCGTCAATTGTCAGCCTGCGTAGCCTAGTTGGTAGTAACCCTGCCTACGAAGCTGGAGGTTCCGGATTCGAATGCCGGCGAGAGCAGTATTTGTATATTTATTTATCAGAAATATTTTTTCCTTGGTCATGGCTGCCTATGTGTTTAAGTATCTACAATATGTATCTATCTATTATATAATTATATCGTCGCCTGATACCCACATCACAAGCCTTAATTGAGCTTACCGTGGGACTAGGTCGATTTGTGTAAGATGTCTCAAGATATTTATATTTATTTATTTAATGGCTTATTGAAATATAATTTTGAAAAAATAATATACCTACATTGTAGAGTTCCTAACCTCTAGCTCTTTGAAAGAATTTAGGTGAGTAATTACCTACCCAGTAGGTAGGCTTATATCGTCGATTGTAATATGAATTAATGTAACCACCAAAATGACGAAATTGAGTTAAGTATACCGTTCGACTGCAAATTTCCTGCTCTATCGAACGGTGTATATAAAATATTGACATCTAGAAAAAAAAATTCGAATACGTTAACAAAAACTTTGACATTTTATTAGGTTTCTACGTTTTTTATTAATGTATGTAAAGGTTTCGAAAAATCATAGACAATATTTTAACGTAAGTACGAATTTGTAAATACAAAACATGTCTTTCCTAATGTACTCACCATATTTTTATAAACGTCACTGCTGTAAGCGCCGTCTGCATTGTACCTATGGCTCATAATCATAAGCAATTCGGTTTCAATTTGTGAGTTACACTAAATTCCGAAATCCACTTTTGATTGTTAACGAATCTCCAAATTTTTTTGAAAATATTTAATGTAAGCACCCGCCATTTCCTGAACTATAAGTGTGGTCGCAGTTAGTAACTGTCTATCAAATAGACCTTTCAAAAATAAAACAAACAAGATAAACATCATTTCAATAGGATAATTAACTAAAAAGATACAACATACTTTATAAATGTCCATTTCGTTTTTTGGCCCTCCTGAAAAGTCGTCATTTGGTGGTTACATTAATTCATATTACAACTGACGATATATTGATGGTTTGGATCCGTTTTTATCATTTAACGACGTAGCTTTCACGGTTTTAATTAGTAAACTGCAAAAGTGACGCATAATAAACAATTAAAATCGAACCACCATAAGCCTTCTGGTGAGTATTTTAATCTATACCTAATACTTACTTATGTAGTACGGTCAAATCGTACATTAAACTCGCAAAATATGTAGTAAAGCTGCATTTTTGGTATGTTATTTAGACACCATAGGGCAGTATAAAACCACATTTTGCAAGCAAAAAAAAGTTGTGCTAGCTGCGTTATACGTGAAAAACTGTGAAATTTACTGTCTATTTTTAGTTTCTGATTTTTATAAAAAAAGCCTTACGTTTTTTGACAATATGTATCAGGTAACGTTTAAAGATGAATGAATTTGTAACAAGATGAGATAACATGCATTACCGTAGGTCTTATAGTTTCAGAGATTCGATACTTCAAATAGTACCCTGTTTTGTAAACTAGATAAAATGTTGAGTTTTGCTAACGTTTTTGGTTTAATATCGGCTTACCTAATTATGCTACGAAAAACATGAAATAATTATCTTATAGCGCACTTAATATTCTTTAATTTAAGGGTCAAATAGGTCAGTGAACTTTGTAGTTTAAAGTATAAACCCGTAATTCCAAAGGCAGGAGGCCCGCTATCTAAGTTTTTCATACAAATCGCAAGTCGAGTTGCAAAGCTGCAATTTTGGTATATTATAAAGGCCTTATAGATATATACGAAAATGCATATTAAAAGAAAAACAAAAAAAATATTTGGGCATAGGACGTAAAAAAACTAAAAAAAATCGGACTTTTTTTAGTTTTTGACGTTTAACTAAGAAACTATAACTTTTTGATACTTATTGCTATAAAACTATGAAAGAATATTAAATTTGAAAGGATTTGAGCTACCTTGCATTACCCTAAATTATATAGATTAGAGATACGACATTTCAAAATGTGCCCTTCATTAAGTTAAGAAAATAAATGCATGTTTTGAAGCCTCGTATACCCCCATCTATAAGACTTACAGTAATTGTTATCGGCTCAATTTGTTCCAAATTTAATGTAGTTATTATCTACAATTACTTTTTTTTCTTAGCGCGAACGTTTTGCCAATATTTAGTGAATAGCTTTAACGTAACCTAAATTTGTTTATGTTTTGATAAAAGGGCACTTTATGAAATGTCGTATCTCAAAATATATATAACTTATGGTGATGCAACGTAGCTCTTGCCTTTGGAATTTCGGGTTTATACTTTCAACTACATAGTTCACTGACCTAATTTTACCCTTAAATTAAAGAATATTAAGTGCGATATAAGGTCATTATTGTATGTTTTTCGTAGCATAATTAGGTGAGGCGATATTAAGTCGAAAACGTTAGCAAAACACAAAATTTTATCTAATTTACAAAAAGGGGTACTTTTTACAGTCTCGAATCTCTGAAACTATAAGACCTACGGTAATGCGTGTTAGCTCAACTTGTTGGAAATTTATTAGTCTTTAAACGTTTACTTACATATGATATCAAAAAATGTAAAGTTTTTAAAATAAAAATCAGAAACTAAAACATGGCCGTAAATTTCGCAGTTTTTCACGTACTACCCAGCTAGCACAACTTTTTTTTGCTTGCAAAATATGGTTTTATACTGTCCTATGGTGTCTAAACAACATACCAAAAATGCAGCGATACTACTTGATTTGCGAGTTTAGGGTAAAATTATGTACGATTTGACCGTACTAATGAATATTATCGTAAAAAAAAATATAAACTATATTTTTAAACAAAATACATTATATTATTATCCCCATTTCGATTCACTTAACAAGCTTAGAACATTGTTATTCACCATATTATCGAAAACAGGAAACGGTAAAAAAATGTTTGCATCATTGAAGGAAAACCTATAATTTAACAAAAACCTTTCATTGAAAACTGTAAACATAAATTTCCCACCAATGCGAAACCTAAACGCCGCGAGTTATTTAAAAAGTTACACCATTTCGTCTATGGGCAGCCCGCGGCTGACGCGGCTAATTATTTCCCGCCCTTTTTTCCGTTTCCTGCGATTGCTTACAACTTAGCTGGCTGTGTTACTATGAAATTGTTTTTTTTTTCTGACAGGAGGCAAAGGAGTAGATTTACTAAAGGGTTTTTTTTTTCCAATGGACTTGAGGGCAAACTAAAGGGTTACTAGATGGTCAGCGGTTACTGACAGTTATGGATAACTGCAAGATCAGCAGGTCTAGCCAAGATGCCATTCTGCCATCGTATACGATAAGTGATAAGTGACGTGATCATAGTAATTTATGGAAAAGGTCACGTGACACGTGATAGTATGGATAATTTTCGTAACACAATAGGCATGATGATTGATGACTGGCAAGTCAAATCGGCATATTTTTTCGAAATGTCAAAACGATCACCACTATGGAATTTTATATGAAATCGAGGGGCCGCACATAGTGTGCCACTAAGAGGGATAGACATAGTCACTTACTACTAAGACGAAAGTGCCACACAGGCACTTAGTGACGTATTCAACGCATTTGTCTGGCACTTACATTTAGCATCTAATGCACACACACACAAAAAATAGTGGCACAGTGATAAGGACGGACGATTATCGTTCCTTTTCACTTCCACTAGTAAAAAGTTTCATAAAGACCATCCCTTTCGTTCTTGCTATTATTATAACGTTGTCAAATCCATATTAATCCTACATTCATGTATGAAATACTCAAAAGTGACGTCACGTTTGAGTACTGCCAAATGACCTACTCTTTTAAGTTCTTTTCAATTTATTAAATAGAAGTTCTGTACAAAAAATACTGCAATCTACATCTTAGTAATAATCTTTCTTCATGTATTATGTCGTGCATAATGTTCAATAATTTATTTTAACTACCTACACTCATCATCCCTATTGATACGCTCGTAATTTTTGTTTTGATCAAGGCCTTAACTATGAACATTTTATTTTCAATGGACCTTCAATGGGATTATGAATGCTTGTCTATGCCTATGTTTTGTTTGTTTAACATTAGAAATAAATAAACGACTTCGAGATAGTTCACACGGACACTTAAAAAGCGTCGTGTGAAGGTGCATTCAGACCAAACGAGCATTCGCTATTCTAACCCCCCCTACTCTACGAAATTCGATCGTTACACAAAACGTGATTCGTTCATTTCGTAGAGTGGGGGATAGAATAGTGAATGCACCATTATAACCTGACGTTGGCGGTATTTTATGCTAAATTCGATTTAACGTCCAACGCCCAACGTCGAAAATCGAACAGTGCTCGATAAAAAAGCGCCGCGGTTTAAAACCGCCATCGTGTGAATGAATATACGATTTTACATTTGTTTAATTTGAACGTTTTTTAACGACCGCTAAAAAAACGCTCGTGCGAACTATCTCAGACTTCTTGGGTCATTCTCAAATAACATTATCTGCTCTCTTATTGCCGCGATGCATGCATGGTACTGTAGGTACCCGTTTACTTTATTGATAACTAGCGACCCGCCCCGGCTGCGCACGGATACTATACCTACATTAAAACCTTCCTCTTGAATTACTCTACCTATTAAAAAAAATGTCATCAAAATGCGTTGCGTAGTTTGAAAGATTTAAGCGTACAAAGGGACAGAAAAAGTGACTTTATTTTATACTATGTAGTGATTATTGAATAGAGTTAGAATAGTTAGATAGATTTGTTGAGTTTTATCATTATTTTAAATACGTATTTCAAAATCGTTGTAGGTAATTGATAATATTCCTTTTCTGTTGTAAGAGTTGTTTAAATTATTTATTTGTCAATCGATTTTATGCTAACCTTTCTAAAGTAATAAAATATTAGATTTTATTAATAAACTCCTTATTCTGCCAAACCAACTTTGGCAGTAGCAGTAAGACCTAATCACTACAATATGCATCTTTTTTTGAGTCAATGACATTAAGGTAAGAAAGCGACGGTATGATTTTCTCTGTCTGTGCCTCAAGTGAGTAAAACCCTAGACAAACTTTACCAATCCAACTTGGCGGGGAAAAAAACGTGATATTTTTTTTTATGGGCAGCCAACATCCGAAAAATATTTTTTTCTCAAACATGCAATAAAATATTGTTGTAATGTTCTTTATAATAGGCCGCGAAGTATGACGTTTCAGGTGCGACTAAGGCAAGAGGTCGTTAATGGAATTTTTTCAAACATGCAATGAAATGTTGTCATTACATTATGTTCGTCATAATAGGCTTTAAAACAACTTTAAAGTATGACGTTGCAGGCGGATGACCTCGAAGTAAAGGATTTTCATATGAATTTAACGGCCTGGGCCGGTAAGTCATTTTTTTTAAAACATGGCGTCAGTTTTCATGAACAAGCTAAACAGCTAAATTCTGTTTTTTTGATTGTCGTATTTTTTATTTCATTGCATATGTTTGAGAAAAGCACTATACATGCCTCGCCGTGAAATGGGCTTACCGGCTTCGTATCACTGTCCGGAGTGTCCGGCCTCACTACGTTCGGCCGTCCATACCTACTCAGCCGATAAGCCCATATTTCCCGGCGTCTGCAGTAATGTACTATTAATACAAATCTTAAAGGCCTAGGCCGGCAAAGTGCTCTTTTTTAATTTCATTCCAAAAAAATTGTGGCACATACCTCGGCCGAAAATATGAGGTTGCCCGTCTTTTAGACCCATCCGGCCTTGCCTCTCTCGGCCTGTCTTCGGCCAGCAACCCCGACCTCTATAGTAATGTACTTTAAAATGTGCCGCCTTTTTCCACTTACTTCTACCTTTGCCATATTACTAGTTTCAGTTTCAGTTTCAGTTTCACAACATCGTTTCAAATTCTGAAATAAAACAAAGTTCAGGTTTTTGTATTATTATAGGTACCTAAACTTAATGATACCAGTAAAGATTCTGAAGTTATATAAAAGCATTAGAAGGGTTGTATCTTTGTATAACCGTCATAAACATAAGTATAAGCTGGTGTATAACGTTAAGTGTATAAGTTGTAATTAGTCAGTCTCTTACTCAACTTATTTATGTAGAGTCGCCTTTAAGATATCTTGTCTGTAGCGCGCTTTATGAGATTTGATACTTTCATTAATTATGCTACGTTTTTTGTAAACTTGGTTTTTCATAGATCATTGCGTTGACTATATTTGACCGTTAGTCACATCTACAAAACATGATTTCTAGATGTTATTATTAGAGCTTTTTCACATTAGAGGACACCCAATTAGTGTGAAATTAAAAAAAGCTTAAAGGTGTAACGACAATCAAGCACTAATGAAGCACCTAATATCAATAAAACCGATATCACAATATCAATAAACTTTAAGTGATATTATAAACGCCGATCAAGTTTAAATTTCTAACGATAGCATACTGAACTGTCGTTACGAACCTGACTGAGCAGCATGAAAAGAGAGTAAACGATCCGTGCGGTGACGGAGTAAGAATACAAAAATCACCGCCCCTCTCTTCCCGTGGGTGTCGTAGGAGTCGACTAAGGGAAATACTGAGTATCCAGCTTCTCAGCCGGTGGTAGGGTATTTTTACTAGTACCCGCCTGGTTGGCTACCACCGTACATTCGGTGTAAACGCCCGTGAAATGACTTACCTTCGTGTTTGCCGTGTTTCGGGGCCAGCCGGTGTATTTACCAGCATCTAGCGGGCCAGCAAGGCGGTGGCAACTAACAGGTTACTAATTGTCTCCTGTTCGTTGCCGCCGCGATTTGGGCTCTACTTTTCACTTACGATCAGGTGGAGTGGAGCCACTTATTTGTTGTGCCAACGTTATTTTTATTGGGTCGGCAACGCGCATGTGACACCCTGAGGTTGCAGGCGCCCATAGGCTACGGTGACTGCTTTCCATCAGGCGGGCCGTATGCTTGTTTGCCACCGACGTGGTATAAAAAAAAAAAAAAAAAAACGATCTTTATGCGGTCAGCTCATGATAACGACTGGGCTACTACCGCGAAAATCGAAAATTTCTATTTCTATTTCTATTTCTGCATGAGTTGCCGCCGCGTTTTTAACGAGGACTTACTTTCTATTCGGTTCATTCGCACCAATACGCGAGTACGAGCGATAGCCGTACCATTTGTTGAAAAGTATGTGTTACATTAGGTTAACTCTCCTCCAATATCAGTGCAAGCGCGATTGAATGCTTTATGTATCGAGTAAAACCTAACGTAACCGTCGCTTGCAAAGTCAGGGTACGGCTACGGTAGCCGTACCATTAGCTTCCGCGGCGTTATTAACGCGAATTTGCTTTCTACTCGGCTCGCTCGCGCCAATACGCAAGTGGATGAATATATGAGCGTTTCAACCGCCTAATTTTGGTGGCATCATTTTTGCCGAAGTTTCTAAACGTCTCAATGTTATACTTCGTCATATGTGGGCATTTTCACTTCTAGGGACACCCAATTAGCTTAACTCTCACAAAAAAGTTAACTTCGATGTCAGCTTTGTACCTAACGACAATTAAGCATGAAATATTTACGTAAATCCACTTTATTCATGTTTTTATATTGCATATGCACATATTCTTTCTGGATTAAATGAAAAAATTTTTTTTTAATATTTAATGCTTAATTTTCGTTACAAAGCTGACATCGAAGTTAACTTTTTTGTGCCCGTACATACAAAGTACCGTGCCTCCTTCAAATGACGAGGTAGCACATTGTAACGAATAAAAGCTTCGGCAAAAATGACGCCATCGCCACCAAAATTAGGCGGTTGAAACGCTAAGATATTCACCCAAGTACGAGCGGGAAAGAAAGTAAACGCGCGGTATTAACGCTATGGTAGCTAATGGCAAGCAGACGGGTTTTAAAGTATCTTAACGCGCACGGTGGCGTATACAAGTTTATTCATGCTCTTTAGAAGAATATCTCAAAGGTGTAGCTAAGTTACAATATACAGTACAATCGCGTACACAAGTCGTAGCTTAAAAATATCTAATCTCTCTCATAGGTATATATATGAATAATTATTTTTTAATAACAAATACATAACGAATAGCCTATGGATACCCATGTGCGCTCTGCGTGATCGGATTAAAAATGAGACCATCCGCAGCAGAACCAAAATAACCGAAATACATAGCTCTCCGAATCGCTAAACTGAAGTGGCAGTGGGCGGGGCACATTGCGCATAGAACCGATGGCCGTTGGGGCGGGAAGGTTCTTGAGTGGCGGCCTCGTACCGGAAGGCGTAGCGTGGGTAGGCCCCCCACAAGGTGGACTGATGACCTGGTGAAGGTCGCAGGAGTCCGCTGGATGCGGGTGGCGCAGGACCGGTCATTGTGGCAATCTTTGGGGGAGGCCTATGTTCAGCAGTGGACGTCTTTCGGCTGATATGATGACTTTCTACTCGGCTCGCTCGCGCCAATACGCAAGTGGATGAATATCTGAGCGTGTCAACCACCTAATTTTTGTGGCATCATTTTTGCCGAAGTTTCTAAACGTCTCAATGTTATACTTCGTCATATGTGGGCATTTTCACTTCTAGGGGCACCCAATTAGCTTAACTCTCACAAAAAAGTTAACTTCGATGTCAGCTTTGTAACTAAAATTAAGCATGAAATATTTACGTAAATCCACTTTATTCATGTTTTTATATTGTGTATGCGCGTATTCTTTCTGGATTCAATGAAAAAAAAATTGTTGTTAATATTTAATGCCTAATTTTCGTTACAAAGCTGACATCGAACTTAACTTTTTTGTGCCCGTACAATACAAAGTACCGTGCCTCCTTCAAATGACGAGGTAGCACATTGTAACGAAAAAAACTTCGGCAAAAATGACGCCACCAAAATTAGGCGGCTGAAACGCTCAGATATTCACCCAAGTACGAGCGGGAAAGAAAGTAAACGCGCGGTAATAACGTAGCGGTAGCTCAAGGTAAGCATACTGGTTTTAAAGTATCTTAATGCACACGGTGGCGTATACAAGTTTATTCATGCTCTTTAGAAGAATATCTCAAAGGTGTAGCTAAGTTACAATATACAGTACAATCGCGTACACAAGTCTTGGCTTAAAAATATCTAATCTCTCTAATAGGTACATATATGAATAATGATTTTTTAATAACAAATACATAACGAATAGCCTATGGATACCCATGGGCGCTCTGCGTGATCGGATTAAAAATGCCATCCGCAGCAGAACCAAAGTAACCGAAATAGCTCTCCGAATCGCTAAACTAAAGTGGCAGTGGGCGGGGCACATTACGCATAGAACCGATGGCCGTTGGGGCGGGAAGGTTCTTGAGTGGCGGCCACGTACCGGAAGGCGTAGCGTGGGTAGGCCCCCCACAAGGTGGACTGATGACCTGGTGAAGGTCGCAGGAGTCCGCTCGATGCGGGTGGCGCAGGACCGGTCATTGTGGCAATCTTTGGGGGAGGCCTATGTTCAGCAGTGGACGTCTTTCGGCTGATATGATGATGATGATGATGACCCATGGGCTGGGAATGGAGACCCATTATCAAGCACAATGTGCCTACCATGAGCTGCCGCGGCGTTATTAACGCGCATTTACTTTATATCCGGCTTGCGGAATCGGAATCTAACGAAAACATTATTGGTGTAACAGAGACAAATGATTTTCGATATTTGTTTAGACATACTGCTCTAGACGAGGCTAGCGAAAAGTAAATACAATAAAATTTAATAGTGTTATTTCAAATCTAATTATACCTACAAAGTTGTTTTAATTTTTTCCTCATTTTTAATACATGGTATACATAATTAATTTCGTAAATGTTCAAATTCTGCCAATATTTCATTTACTCTTTCAAGTCCACTGTAACTGCTTGCGAGACTATACTAATATACAGACTTGGCCAGTTTTTTTCGTAGAAAATAATGCAAACATGGAGTTTTCAAATATTTAGTAAAAATATTTATAATGTAGGTAAAATCTATTTTTAAATCAGGTTGTATCGGAATTTCCCTAAATTTATAAATAAATCCAAAAAAACTTTGATATTGTCATTAGATCGGTTTGTATATACAAAAATGTAGACCATTTAAGAAAATCACCTAAAATGTATGGTAATACGAGTTTTTTAATCATGAGTTGCTATTTTTATATCTACGGAGTTATCTGACGGTAGAGTCGTGTTTTTCGTGTTTAAAACTTCACGAAAAATTCAATACAGTGTGATGTTAAGAACGGTTTCACTTGTATTATAAATATTTATTTTAAATATTTGTAATCAGCATGTTTCCAGTATTTTCTATGAAAAAAATCCACCTGACCCGTATTCATTGACCGCGAGCGTATAATATATTATAATAGGTATAATATGTATACTCGGATAATCTTTCTGCTTTGCCCCAACGTTAACTGGTAGAGAATTTCTTATGGCATTAAGTTCGCGTTTTGAACGACAAGTTCTATGTGTAACAAATATTAACGTAAATTGGACAATGCCCAAAATACTGAACATGGTCTTTGACCCACTTTTTGTATTTTTTTCCGAACCAGAATTATCCAGTGCCAAGCAGGCTTGAACATACGCATTAAACGGAGCCATTAATGAGTCCGTTCCGCTCGCAGTGGAAGGCGGGCATTAGGTTCGCTGAGGAAACAAGTTTTGCAGCAAAAAATAATCATAGCAGGTAATGGGGTACTGGCACAATAGAACCCATAATGCGTGATGCAAATGCCACACAGCCAGCCCTTATAGGCGATCTATTACTGAACAGTGTTTGGGGACCTGCAAGGAAAGCGTTCTTCGACGTTCGCATAGTTAATGCTGACCTTTCTCATACAGCAAGCCAAGTGAGGTGGCTAAAAACGGCACAGAAGCACAGCCAAGAAAAGCATCTAAAATACGATCGAGATTTAAGAGCCTCATTTACACCTTTAATCATTTCATGTGATGGCGCTATAGGGATGGAGTACAACAATTTCTTGAAAAGAACAGCATCAAAACTAAATACAAAATGGGAAAAACCATACTCGCAAGTATTTTTTGGCTTAAAGTTAAAGTCCAAATATCTGTTATACGAGCAGTTTCAATAAGGATAAGAGGCACCAGAAGGCATATCAGAGCCTTCGAATGCGAAGACGGAGCAGGAATCCTATACTAATCATCTTCGAATCCGTCCATATACAACGTGTTTCACCATTCACTGAAAACCACAGACACCCCAACAACATTTTATTATGTAATTGTAGTATAGATAATCTGTTCTCACATCAGTGTATTTTATGAAATAAATTGTTTGCCTTTTGAATCAAAGCAGGTTCATGCGATATTCCTATTATGTTTATAAGATTACCGTTATACATAATGCGTAATGGACCGATTTTTAACTTGATGGGTTAAGTATACAATTCGTCAGTAGAATCTTAAAAAAAGTTGTTGTTGTTGTTGTATTCTGGCCTTTTTTTCCGCAACTTGACATCAAACGTGCATATTTTGCGTGGTCCCAACGCTGGCCCAGTACTTGTTGAGGACTTCATAACATACACCCTTGAATTTATTCACAGATGTATGCAGGTTTCCTCACGATGTTTTCCTTCACCAAAAAGCACTTGTAAATATCAAATGATATTTCGTACTTGAGTTTTTTGAAAAAAATCATTAAACCCACGACCGATGCGTAGCTGAATTATAAATTAATTGTTAAATAAATAAATAACACTTGAGTGCGCGCCTGTACCAGGCCCACTAAGACGCCGCCCGCAAATTTGGGCGCGTTGCCTAACATTTAAATGTTGAATCATACCGAGCACGACTGTACTAATGAGGATATCCCCACAATTTATATTAGAATAAAGTCGATTTATATTTTATCGGACTTGGGTTAATCTGGGTTCTCTGCCTTTTCACCGAAAATTGTATTGCCGAATTTCACTTCCCAACCAACTTTTCGCAGAAGTGACATTTTTCCGAATTTCATTTCCCAACTTTACGTAATCTAACCTTTTTTTTGCATATGCAAGGTAATTAAAGATTTTTTGGTCCATTTAATTTTGATGTCTGCCAATTCAGTGTGACAAAAAGTAACAAACGATTTAAAATGCAATTATTTCCGCTACCTAAAGGTTGTCTGGAAGAGATCGCTTCTTAGCGATAAGACCGCCTGTTGTCTACCTCTAGTTAAGGCTCTACTTTTTCTGAAATTGTTTTCATTTATTGAGGTGTGCAAATAAAAGTATTTCTATTTGTCTATGTATTTGTAAAAAAAATACATTTTCTTTTAAAATAAACGACATTTCGCAAACTTCATACGACATTTTTTACTTCAAAGGTCAGAAATCCGCTGTTCCCTGTCCACATGGGCACATTGTATATTCATCACATACACTATAAAGGAATTAAACTCAGAGATTTAAGACGTGTCCACACGATGTGTTTCATGAAGTCAAATTGTGATTGTGTTTCCTAGAATACGAAATATATTGGCCACAGCATATATTATATCGCAGATTGTTGCAGCGTCTAGAATAAATAATATTATCCTACGTCACAGGTTGATGAAGTTTTCGATGGCTATATAGCCCTATAAGTACAGGAAACGTAAAGACGTATCCACACTATGACACCTCGCATCCCACTCCTAAAAGCTGTAGTATATTTAAGTAATTATGAACGGGATCTCGCGTTCATCTCGATTAGACGCCGCGGATCTGACGACGGATTCGGCGCGGCTTTGGAAGCTTGTCGTGTAGACACGGTTTTATTTGGTAGATAAAGATTTGAATATTACTTTTTTTTAGTTGATATAAATTTGAGCATTCCTTAAAAAATGTCGCTAGCAATTGTTTTAAAGATTTTGGGATGTTACACATCAATTTTTTCGATTTAAATATTAGGATAACACAACACATTTTTCAAATTATTAGAGAGTAAATATTTTGTGGCCGTGTGATGACGGCAGTAAGAATACATTTGTCACCACCCCATCTCCTCCTGCGGGTGTCGTAAGAGTCGACTAAGGGATTGAACTGTCACTGACCATTATTTGATAAAATATGATGGGCAGCAGCGTCATCATAGTGGACATTACCGCGATCGCCAATTCGCTTGCCCAGCGTGGCGCGTGGCGATTATGGGCATTTACCTCCTGTAATGCGTCTATACGCATAGTTAATAGGAGACCCTATGTCCAGCAGTGGACTATCATAGGCTGGTGATGTGATGTGATGTGAAATATTTTGAATGGCGTATCAAGATGGTAATTTTCATGAATGTATGTAAATTTTGGGACATTATCTCATTAATCATAACTAAAATACTTAACTTAAAAACTGCAAAAAGGTGGCATAAAACTACGCCCTTCTTATAATATAAATAGTAATATCATCATCATCATCATCAGCCAATTGACGTCCACTGCTGGACATAGGCCTCCCCCAGAGAGTTCCACAAAGATCGGTCGTGAGCTGTCCGCATCCATTGGACACCCGCAACATTTTATACTGTTTGTCCCAGGTATACATATTCGTCAACAACTTCGAGTGTAGAGTTTCTAACTTTCACTGGAGTTGGTATCACATGGACGTTCGACATGATCTTCGTTTTGTCCATGTTCATCTTAAGACCAACATCTTCAGAGACTCTACTGAGATCATCGAGCATAGGACTTAAATAGTAATATACGACAATGAAATTATCTTGTTATCATGACGAATGCCTTTTCTGGCTACACTGATAAATGAATTTTTAAAAGAAATGAAATTGATAGAATTCCAAGAAATTGAATACCGTCGTATTTTTCGGTTCTCCTATTTAAATTGGAATGATCACTTGGTACTTAAATTATGTCCAGAAAATCCATTATTTTTATCTAGGTACTTGAATCCCAGTTAATGAATGATTAGATTTTTTCGACTTTAAAAACGAGGAAACCTGCCGAATTTCAAGCACTCAGGTAAACAAAAAACACGTAGTTAAATGCTAGATAATGTTTCTTTCTTTGTTTAAGCAAGTGAATTTAAACCAGTTCTAAAGGTTCCTAACCCTTCAATAAGACGGCAACTTTAAAGTCGGACCCTCAGCGACGTAATTCTGAATTAAGAAATTGGATTGGTGTTTATTTGCAACGAAAGGATCAGAGGTACTTAGTCGGGTTGATTAACTATACTACACTTTTATATAAGTTACGAACAATGTAAATTCATTAATTGAAACTTTCACGATTATCACTCATATTTTAAAGAGAAACGGGTCTTAATCGCGTAAACTTACGTTTAATTATATCCTGAGTCTGCTTGCGACCACGGGTGTAACGTCATGCCCGAAACGTCAGGATATAATTAAACGTAAGTTTACGCGATTAAGACCCGTTTGTCTTTAAAATATGAATGTAAATTCAAATTCAAATACTTTAATGTTATAAAACACATTATAAAGAAAAATATACAAAATTAAAATACCTAATTACATAGATTTATTAGGCTATTTATTGATTTATTGCTATTTATTTACTTTGTGTTATATCTTTATGCCTAACTACAATAAAATACTTAATTTTAAACACACAATTACAGACATGTACACAAACCTTGTTTGCAAAATATGTTTCATCGTCATCATCATCATATCAGCCGAAAGACGTCAACTGCTGAACATAGGCCTCCCCCAAATATTGCCACAATGACCGGTCCTGCGCCACCCGTATTCAGCGGACTCCTGTGAAAATGTGTTTAATTTCCAATAATTGAATACTGCTAAATGTATGTATTATTTGAATAATAAGTTATTATTTATTTTAAATCAATATAGTGCTAGGTTATGGTTCTTTTTTAAACTGTTTATTTTTACAGTTTACCAACTTCTATAAAAATTAAGTATACAATTGCATTTAGTTTCAGTACCGGGCCAGAGAAAGTAACTGTCAAATTGACAGTAGTTTAGTTAGTAGATCTTACAGAATCTCCAAACTTTGGCCTCCTACGACGCTAAAAGTTCCGGAGTCAATTTCGGGAAAGGCATTTTTTTAAACCGAAAAAAAAAAGTTTTTCAATTCCACAGATTTTTTTCGCATGTATCTTACGGGGATTTTGAACCGATTTTCAAAATGATAATACTGGTAAGTGGCAACAGTGGCAACCCAGATGTTCCCGCCTTCACATAGGCTGAAGCACTGGCTGATGCATAGATACCTTTAAAAAGTTGAGAAAGAACCAAAGAGAAGCGGCCATGTATTCATGGAATGGGAAATACGATTACGGTTTTCGATATTTTTTCTGCCACCAGGCGGCGCTAGAGTAGGCGTCTGGTCCACACGGCTGTCTGAAGTGTCTGATTCATACTATTCATAGGAACCTGGACCTAAAATATCGAAATTCTGTTTTATTTGGAAGTTTATAGATTTTGTAATGGATTACGACTAATACACGGTCGTCGAACTGGATTGAGCTCTAAAACAGACGCGCAAAGTCACTGGTATTAAAAATAATTATTATTACTTTGTTCATTGCATGGGAATTAACTTGGAACATTTTTTTACTTATTTTATAAAACAATATTCCTAAAGTAATGGTTTTCAGAATAAATAAACCTATAAATATATTTAAAATTTAATGCGCGTATTTATTTTGACATTTCGTTGAACATTCCGCTCAGTGGTGCCATCTCACCTCCCCATAGTGGCGGAAAAAGTATCAAAAACCCTCGTTATTAAGGTGGTTCGTTTTTCATACTAATTGATTTATTCAAATATGGGTAAATGGAGCATAGTTTTACAATGAAACCACTTCCATCCACAATCATTTTGATATTTATTTGCGGCAAATTCTATTTCCGTAATAAAAATGGTCAAATAATAACTTAAAACACTACTTTATTTTAATACAAATTTGTCAATGTGTGGGTCGGCGGCGACAGTGTCATACACCAATCGTATCTTCGGCGTGTGCGTTAAAAAGCGACGTTGCCAGTTGACCACAAATGCTGCGTTGCCGCTCTGTCAAACCGAACGCATGTCGTGCAATTTGTTATTTTATTTTGTTCCATCAAACTGCATATCAAACGGAAAGCGTTGCTAATGTTGCCATATCGATACCTTTAGGCTCAAAGGGCGTAAACGCCAAATTTCCACTTTACAGGAGAAGCAAAAAAAGAAAAGTATTTTAGAAAAAAAATCATAACTTCTTTGTTTTTTGGCAGAATAACTTAAATTTTGGCCAACGTACTTGAATTTATAAGATAAACATTTTGAATATCAATTATTTAGGATAAATGAATAAATAAAGAAAAAGGGTGTGTTATACTCCCTTAACTTTTTGAAATAATGGCGTTTACGCCCTTAAACTTCACATAATATGCAAAGAATGTAGGGAGTATTGGTTACTAAACGTTTGAGTTTTGGTCTAAATGGGGCGTATATCACAACTACTACAGTTGTAATCGGTCTTATAAACTCATTCATAACATAGGCAATGCTCTGAATGGGTGTATAATACACCGTGGGATTAAAAAAAATCTTACGATCAATTAAAAGGTTGCTGCTATTATTAAAAAAAAATGTCTACAATGACTATGCTGTTGCTGATTATATTTTTCTTTTATGTCTATAATGTTAATGGCGTTATTGGACAATTAAGCTACTACCAAAACCCAGATTAAAATGCTATATGAAACCAGTAAGACAAACAACAATTTATCATAAATTTAAGAGTCAAACTCTTGTCGGCGTAACTGATGAATGTAACTGTCTCCATCTAACTCTGTCTAAAGCCACCTCCTTGACTTCCTTGTACCGTCTACTTTCTCTTTTATTTGTTTCATGTAACTTCCTCTAGGTCTCCCTCTTCCTCGCTTTCCTTCAATCCTTCCTTCTATTATGTTTTTTTATCAAAGCGTCATTTCGCATAAGGTGACCAAACATTTTCCCTCTCCTATGTTCTATTATCTTTAGCAAACTCCTTTTTTCATTCACTCTCGTTTGTGCACTTCTTCATTTGTGATTTTTCTGTCCAACTTATCTTCTCCATTCTTCTCCAGCTCCACATTCCAAAGGCTTCCAGTATCTCTCTGTCCTTTTTCGTCATGGTCCACGCCTGACACCCATATAATGCTATACTCCAGATGAAAGTTTTGACGAGCTTCTTACAAACAACAAATAATAATGATAACATCTTTATTATATTTTTTTTTTCAAAAATATTCTAGACGCAATGTAAGGTACATTTACTCTTATTTAGTATTATTTTTCCTTATAATCAACAACACATACATATTAACTACTAAATCAAATATAAAAGCATGCTTGTAGAAGACTAATAATCACAAATCTTTATCTTTTGTTTTCTATAAAACCTAGATAGACACAACTTAAGATCTTTTACTCTCACATAGCATTTCCTTCTGTTTATAATTATCAACTCATAATTATGTAGATATTAATTACATACTAAATGGAGTAGAAGACTTTTCAAATACTTTATCATTAAATTAAATTTATGTTTGAAACGCACAGCACCAATAAAATTTAACAGTGCGTACTGTAAATTAATAATGTCGACTGGAATTGAACGTAAATTTATACACCATGTCACCCATTTTTATCACATTATCTGTCTATACTTTTAATTTCACACTTGCAACATACGCCAGTATACAGGTAAGTATAAATAGATTTAGAATGATGATCATTCGGTTCTATACTGTAGGTTTATTAACACAATAACTGTTCATTCTTACTTTATAATTGGATAATGACAATGAATCATTACTGTCGTATAGGTAAACAGTACGTAATCAGTTTTGCAATATTAAAATAACTTAACGAGCCTAAAATCCATAATTTGTATATTTCTTGGGGCGTATAAGTCAAAAAGTTTTGTTATCATAGGGCGTAAGAGGCAAAACATTACACAATTCTGCGGCGTACACACAAACCTTATTAGTAACCAGTTAAAGTACTAATGCGATACGCCTTAAAATAAACAGATACCAGCATAGAAATAAACAACTTTAACCGATTTACAGTACCGGACTGATTCCATAAAAGCTCCAAAAACGGAGTTTTGGTCAAAGCTCTAAAAAATCCCATGACATTAACATTGATTGACATATTTTACATTAGTTTATCACATTAACTGTACAGTTTCAATTGAATGAGTACCAACTAATCGCGGTAATCGAAGATTATCTTATTACCTACTTAACAATATTGTGAAAAAATACTTACCTATTATTTCGTAAGAGTTAATAACCAATAATTCATCCAATCTAAACGATAGAATCTGTACTAACATCTAAATATTATTATTATTAGCTACCGTTTAGATAACTACTTATCGCTGACATTATGTGTACAGGTAGGTATTGTTACATGAAAGTAGGTGATGAGTTTATTAAAATAACTATTTTATAAACGCACCATCCCGAATCCCATCCATATAAATAAACACCTTCTTATAATTATTATACTAATAAAATATTTTAAAAATAAAAATTAAACCGCCTTCAAAAATACGCTGGAACTAAAAAGTGCAAAATAATTTTGGTTCCTACCACTTAGGATTTCCTACCCAAACCTTTAAACCTTTTACCCTATTCATTGAAATAAAATATGATTCCTAGGTACCCCACTGATCTCAGTGAAGTCGGTGCCAAGACAAATACGTCCACAGGCTACATCACACTCATATTTTAGGGTTAGTTATTATTTTAGGGTTAAGAAATACTCTTCAAAATATTATAAATTAAATCAAAATATTATTAATATTATGAAGTGTATACGTAATATTATTTAGTTGTTGTTGTCCTGTGTCTTGGCACCGACTTCACTGAGATCAGTGGGGGTACCTAGGAATCATATTTTATTTCAATGAATAGGGTAAAAGGTTTAAAGGTTTGGGTAGGAAATCCTAAGTGGTAGGAACCAAAATTATTTTGCACTTTTTAGTTCCAGCGTATTTTTGAAGGCGGTTTAATTTTTATTTTTAAAATATTTTATTTTTTGCTTTTTAGTATAGTATAAATATAAAATAGGTTCAGTAAAAGTACATTGTGCATCTAGGGAGGTAAGTACGGTATTATCAGCGAGAGTGTTAGAAGCCCGACCCCGTAGGCGGGGGCTTTTAATGACTTGAGTTAGTATTCCGCTTAGTGAGAATTATCCCCCAACTCCTAATCGCTAAGGAGTTGTACCTTCCATCATCAGCTCACCAACATGAGCCTCTGACCATCTAAAGGCAAATACTCGAATAGCTTAAAAAAACATGAAATATGTTGTATTTAAAGAATTATTGCCCAACTCCTAATCGCTAAGGAGTTGTACCTTCCATCATCAGCTCACCAACATGAGCCTATGACCACCTAAAGGCAAATACTTGAATAGCTTCCAAAATACATGTAATATGTTATATTTAAAGAATTATCCTCTAACTCCTAATCGTTAAGGAGTTGTACCTTCCATCATCAGCTCACCAACATGAGCCTATGACCACCTAAAGGCAAATACTGGAATAGCTTCCAAAAACCATGAAACGTGTTATATTTAAAGAATTATTGCCCAACTCCTAAGCGATTAGGAGTTGTACCTTCCATCATCAGCTCACCAACATGAGCCTATGACCACCTAAAGGCAAATACTTTAATAGCTTCCAAAAACCATGAAACGTGTTATATTTAAGGAATTATTGCCCAACTCCTAATCGCTAAGGAGTTGTACCTTCCATCATCAGCTCACCAACATGAGCCTATGACCACCTAAACGCAAATACTTGAATAGCTTCCAAAAACCATGAAACGTGTTATATTTAAAGAATTATTGCCCAACTCCTAATCGCTATGGAGTTGTACCTTCCGTCATCAGCTCACCAACATGAGCCTATGACCACCTAAAGGCAAATACTTGAATAGCTTCCAAAATACATGTAATATGTTATATTTAAAGAATTATCCTCTAACTCCTAATCGTTAAGGAGTTGTACCTTCCATCATCAGCTCACCAACATGAGCCTATGACCACCTAAAGGCAAATACTGGAATAGCTTCCAAAAACCATGAAACGTGTTATATTTAAAGAATTATTGCCCAACTCCTAATCTCTAAGGAGTTGTACCTTCCATCATCAGCTCACCGATTTAAGACGTTCATTACTAGATGCAAATACTTGATTGGCTTTCGAAAATAAATGAAAAATGTCATGTGTGCCTACAACATTTGATGAGTTCCCTCGATTTCTCCAGGATCCCATCATCAGATCTGGACCGGACGACAATGGGACCAACTAGAAGGTATACCCTTTCAAACAAAAAAAGAATTTTCCAAATCGGTCTACGCGTCTTCGAGCAATCGGGGAACATACATAAAAAAAAAAAAAAAGATTTCGTCGAATTGTAAACCTCCTCCTTTTTGAAGTCGGTTAAAAAATAGGTAAGTCTAATGCAAAATTATCAACATACCTTATAAACAAACGAAGACGGGCAGCTAACATCACTCATCAGCTCACATCTTTTAGTCGCATAAATACTATCTCGCTTGCACATAGTACATAGGGCTATCAGCGAGGCGCCGCGTGCCTACTACGTTAGGGCTTATGAGTCAATTTTAAAATTTACAATGCAAGGATACGGGCGTATGAACCTAATTTAGTCTACTAGAGTCATACTACCTAAATTAAGTAGCGTAATTTCTACGTCGTATGAGCTTGTTTAGTTTTGTATGATAAACATTTTATAACAACT
>JALPQI010014818.1:0-45860 GCA_025490895.1 Thaumatotibia leucotreta
TCTGTACTAAAAAACGTCGTACGAGACACGTGCAAAAACGAAATTCGAAACGAGTGGCGATGTTTTAAAACACGACCGATCTAAATCCGTGTTCTAAATCGACACGAGTTACGGATTTCGTTTTTGCGTGTTTTTCGCACGTGTGTCGTAATGTACTATTACAGATCTTTCTTAAGTTTCTGACGTTGCTATGTAATACAATAACAGATTTTTCGGTTCAGGTAGTAGTCGGTAGGGAGGTAGTAGTTCGGTAGTATGAGAAGTGATGCATTTTTTATTACATCGAAACTTCGGAAGGCCACCTGTACCGAAAAACTTTCTATATTTATTTATTTATTGAAACTTTATTGCACAAAAGGAAATCTTAACGTACAAAAGGCGAACTGAATGCCAAGGGCATTCTCTATCAGTCAACCTTAAGGTAAAGCAGAGAAGACATATACACGTCATCATCAGCCGAAAGACGTCCACTGCTGAACATAGGCCTCTCCCAAAGATTGCCACAATGACCGGTCCTGCGCCACCCGCATCCAGCGGACTCCTGCGACACGTGCGAAAGAGAAATTCGAACTAGTGTCGATTTTAAATTCGATTGTGTTGAAAAATCCGATGTCGCGTCGCCCTAGCCGATACGTGTCGATCCGTGCCAACCGTCCGTGTCGATCCGTGTCTTTTTAGCTCTTATACCATCGATATAATTAAAAGTAAATTCACGCGATTAAGACCCGTTTCGTTAACATGTTTTCCAAAATCAAAACAAAGCGATAAAAACAATAGTCAATCCAAGGAACGTGTACGAGTAAAATCGGTCGTTATCAACTAATGCGGCCATATAATTACGGCGGCATTAAGTATTCCAACGTATAATTACCGCCGCCCGTGACGCGCCTAATCCGCGGGTAATGGTGATAAATAGATCGGGATATCGCCTTGGAATATATTTAGTTAGCTAGGAATGGTTTGAGCGATGATTTTTTAATTAAAACGAAGGAATAGTGTGGTGGTTTCTGGTTTTTAAGATTAGGATCTCTAAGTCTGGTGACACATATCTAAAAAGAGATAATATGAAATGTGTTTTAGATTTTGTTAAGGTAAAAACAGTATTTCATCTCCAATCAGTGGTTAACAGGGTTAATCATAATCACAGTATTTTTAGTTAGAAATACCCGCGATCCGCTACGTCGTGCCGTGCGCGTCGAAAGTAAGCCCCAATGGGCTTTTCTTTTAGGGCACCCCCTAGCAGTGTTCGGTTTTATCTCCATACAAAAGAACGTTTCTAGTTTCGTTCTTTGGCTTATATTTTCTAGTCATTTAAAAATACGATGTTGTTAATTAGGTACCTCAAATATTGAGGACTAAAGTAAAGAATATGAAACATTTCAAAATACTGGGCTATTTCGAGGTTTTTCTGTAAAACCGGTTCCGATCCCTGCCCTAGCTCTAGTGTTGTACCAAGCGAAAATAAATTACTTAAATGATTAACAACGTGAACATAATTATCTTATGCAATTAATTATTATTTATTTGATTTTGACTTCTACTGGTAAGTACTGTATTTTCTTGAAAATAAATTATTATCTGTATAACATTTAAAAATGTATTTTTCAGTACAGATAGTGCTTTTTTAAAGTAGGTATCAATGCGAGAAGTGATTCACTTCTTTCCATTACTGGGCCATATGTACCTGATACTGAAAAATGTCGTACGATACTCAAACGAAAAGGAAATTTGTAACTCGTGTCGACTTATCGCTACTCGTTTAGAACTTCAGTTTTAGCACTTGTATCTTAATGTACTATTTCGAACTGATTTTACGTACCTAATATGTATATCTTTAGGTATTCAACTACTTATTTGAACAAAGCCTTTTAAACAACTATAGGTACAACTATTTCAAATGTATGATTACACTAAAAAACAAAGCAGTATTTTGTAAAGCACGCGGACCAGAAAATTATAAAGCCAGGACATTATTTAATGTAATTATCGTAGTGTACATTATTTACGCAATTATATCTACGCATTACGGCATCCGCCGTGATTAGCATAGCTCATTACTTCCATTACCACGGTTTTCCTTGTTGTAATATGGGCCAGTATCCTAACCATGTGGCCGATCACTTTAGTCCGTGTAACCTACTTTCGACTCAAATATAAATAAAATACAAACATATATCATACCGATCTTAATAATCGAATGAGGGATCGGAAATTGAGATATGTATGAATTTTTATTTTAATTTTCTATTTTATTATTATTGTTAAAATCATGACGTTTAGTGACCTTTTACATCTCTACATCTTAATTTCTCTTTATTCTGACAACTAGAGGACCTTTACATCTCTAGTAGTATAGATATAGATGCTTAATAATATTGTGAACTTGTACAATAATAATTATTTTTGTTCATTATTATGATCCTTTATTTATTTCTCTTTTTTATAAAAATGTCTATAAAACTATTTTTTTTAATGTTATAAATTATTTGTTGCATGTTATTTTAATAAGATGTATTACTATAGGTACTGTTTTGAAAAAATAAGTCCACCTGAGTTTCTTACTGGTTCTTCTCAGGAACGGTGTAGGGTTTGAACCAGTAGTAGATTTTTTTTCTCTCTCTCTTGAAAATTTCAGACCATTCGAAAATGCTTATTAAAAAGCTTACTTGAATAAAGAATGGTTTGAAATAGTAAAAATAGGAAGGAAATTGAGATATGTATGAAATGTATGAATAAATAGAAAAATACACCGTGGTGACGGCAGTAAGAATACATTTCTCACCAGGTCACCACCCCAACTCTTCCCGTGAGTGTCGTAAGAGTCGGCTCAGGTATTCAAGTGTCACTGACTATTTATAAAAATATATAAATATCTTGGGACATCTGCTTACACAAATAACTTAGTCCCACGGTAAGCTCAATTAAGGCTTGTGATGTGGGTACCAAGCGACGATATAATATATAATAGATGGATACAAATAGATACTTAAATACATAGCAGCCGTGACCAAATGTTTCTGATAAATAAATACACAAATAATGCCCTCGCCGGGATTCGAACCCGGTACCTCCACCTTCGTAGGCAGGGTCACTACCAACTAGGCTACGGAGGCTGACAAATTCATGTATCTAAAATTGATGATGGGCGGCAGCATCTTAGTAGACACACTACTGCGATCGCCAAGCCGCTATGATTGCTGTTTTACAGTATACCAGTTGGGCAAAAAATAATCCGATTACTTTTGTGTATGTGATTTGTAATCTAGATAAATCCTTGTATAATTAAATTATAACTAACAAACACCAATTACATTAAATGAAAATTAAATAACTATTAGATTATATAAAATGTATAATTCGATAATAATATCTAGATTACAAAGTAGACATATACAAGTAATTTATAAAAGTAATTAGATTCCTTTTTGCCTCTGTATAGATAGAGCGGCGGCCCGCAGTACACCTAATTATCTGGATAATGACCGGCAAGACCGATTCATATCTCTACTACTAAGCTCGGTACAGTTCAAGTAATAACAAGGCCATAATATTATGAGTAGATAATACCGCTCCCGACCCGTGGTCCAACCGCTATGTCCAACTGGTTGGGCCACGGGGAAATAAAATTATCCGTAGTCCAACCGATTGTACTATGAGGAAGTTAGTTTACCCGTGGTGCAATTGGTTGTACCACTGTACACTAAATTTATCGGTAGTCCAATACTAGAACATAATATATATTTTCTCAAACTTGCTACGGAATGTTGATGTTACTTACTTTAAATTAAACCCGGAAATACTATGTATCCGGTGGCATATGCTAAGATGATATGTAAAGAGATTTCATGTATTTATTTCACACCTAGGACTGCAAACAAACTGTCTTTTGTTTTGAAACGTCAAATTGTGACACTATGTCTTCAGCCACAGAAAAAAAAAACCTAAGAACTAATGTCTATACCACCAGGTAAAAGAATACCTCAAACAGATTAATAAAAAGTTAGTCGCGAATGTTTTTTTTTTTAATGTTGTACGATACTGTACTACTTATTATATTAATATTGGTTTATTTACAAATCAAATAGTATAGTTCGGCGAAATCAGTTCGTTTTATTTCATGGCAAGTTTGAGAAAAGCACTATACAAATCTCGGCGAGAAACAGGGTTACAGGCCGCGTATTCCTATCTGGCCTCAGTTCCTTCGGCCAGATATATCTACTTGGCCTGTAACCCTTCGTTTCCCGTCCTCTATAGTAATGTACTATTACGTATACTAGTTGGGCAATTGCCCCTCAGTTGTATTATGGGTCATAATTACATGACAGTAAAAAAAAAGTTATCTGACAGTTGGACCACGGGTCGGGAGCGGATAAAACGCCACATTTACATTAATCGAGTCGCTTTCGTTTCGGTAGAACCTAACCTATTTATTATAAATATTAGAACAGTATTTCTGTAAAAACTCAAACAAAAAAACGAAAATAAAACATTTGATTTTTCTGACATTTTCAAATACGAAGATTTAAACTTTCACTATTATCACTCATAATTTAAAGATTAAGACCCGTTTGTCTTAAAATTATTTTCAAATACGCTAATTTACGCCAATAAATTGAACAATAGAAAACAAAATTGTAGTTTATATCTATTGAAGTAGGTATAATGAATAATATTAAAACTTTAACATCAAGTGTAAACTGTAAGCCGTTGCTGTTCTTCATACCAACAATGAATGAAGTAGTTAACTTTTTTAGACTGACAGAAAAAACAAAAAATTGTTGACCCATCAAATGAATTACTCAATGCAATAAATATTAATACAGTTAATTACAGTGTAAATTAAAACAATACGTAAATAACATTAGTTACATCAAATGTCAAGCAGAAAATTGATAAAAAAATAGAGGGGTGATGACTGTCGATACCGTCATTGTCATCACCTGTCAAGCTTGACACATTGTATATTCTGTAATAGATACATGTAGGCAACTGTAGTTCCATAAATAGGACTGAAGTACAGTCGAGGAAATTAAATTGGTTGTTTTGTATGTACTGAGCACGTCAAACGAGCATTCGCTATTCTATACCCCACTCTACGAAATCAACGAATTTCGACGAATGCGTTCTGTGTAAAGGTGCGTTCAGACCAAGCGAACATTCGCTATTCTAACCTCCCACTCTACGAAATTCAATCGTTACATAAAACGTGATTGGTTGATTTTGTCGAGCGGGGGATAGAACAGCGAATGCTCTTTTGGTCTGAATGCACCTTAATGGTGCGTAATATATGCTCTTTTGGTCTGAATGCACCTTAATGGTGCATAAGTTTAAATTTCGAAGAGACGGCAGTACCTATAACAAATCTAGCTAATGATTTTAAATTTACAAGCCTCCTGCCAGCTACGGATCTCAAGCTACTAATGACGGTCCTTCGCACGCTACTTATGGTTTGATGCAACGGTGCAATTACACTTAATTATTTAATTAAACCCATTTGTAATTAATAAATTTAGAAGGAAGTGACTCGAGCGAGTAATGCCAGTGTAGAGATCTAATGATTAATTGCTAGTTTGTCATGGTGTATACAATTGTTTTTTTTTAATAAGGGAAAACCAGTTCCTTTTGTCTTGCTCAAGTCTATGTATAAGTTATAAAAAAATCACCAAATTAAAAGTAAAAAACTCGCTTCAACCGATTTCTCCGAGATCCCATCATCACCCCGACTTGGTGCCACAGGGACCATATTGGTTGGCGTGATATTGAGTTATTCGTCCATTTGTTGTGCACAACACACATACAACATTTCACAATGCATTGGGAAAAATAGTACATTACGATACAAGTGCGAAAAACATGAAGTTCGAGACGATAAGTGGCGATAAATTAAAACACGACCGAAGGGAGTTACATATTTCCTTTTTTCACGTGATCGTACGACGTTTTTCAGTACAGGTAGCCCTCCGAAGTTTTCGATCTGCATAAAATGAAACACTTCTCGCACTAACGTGTAAAAAAAACACCACTATGTCCCAGAAAAGTATGAAAATTGGGCGTTTAATACAGGTGTATAATATAATTGTATCACCCGCATAAAATTTTCCTTTGCACAAATGCATCGTAATAATAATTTTCGTATCTTTGTAAGTAAGCAAAATACGCATCTTTCAATTGTTTTAAATTGATTTACGATGGAGGATGTCTTTAAGACTCTGGACTGGAGAAGGCTGGGTATCAACATAAACGGCGAGTACCTCACTCACCTTCGATTCGCTGATGATATAGTAGTCTTGGCTGAGACCTTGGAGGACTTAAGTACTATGCTCGTTGACCTCAGTAAAGCCTCCGAGCGAGTTGGTCTTAGGATGAACATGGATAAGACGAAAATCATGTCGAATTCCCATGTAGCACCAACTCCCGTAATAATCGGAGACTTTACACTCGAAGTTGTAGACGAATATATATACCTAGGGCAAACTATTCAGTTAGGTAGGTCCAACTTCGAGAAAGAGGTCAATCGTCGAATCCGACTCGGTTGGGCAGCGTTCGGGAAGCTACGACACATATTTTCGTCCAATATTCCGCAGTGTTTGAAGACGAAAGTCTTTAATCAGTGTGTGTTGCCAGTGATGACATACGGTACTGAAACGTGGCCGCTTACAATGGGTCTCATAAGAAGGCTCAAAGTCACCCAAAGGGCAATGGAGAGGGCTATGCTAGGAGTCTCTCTGCGTGATCGGATTAAAAATGAGACCATCCGCAGCAGAACCAAAGTAACCGAAATAGCTCTCCGAATCGCTAAACTGAAGTGGCAGTGGGCGGGGCACATTGCGCGTAGAACCGATGGCCGTTGGGGCGGGAAGGTTCTTGAGTGGCGGCCACGTACCGGAAGGCGTAGCGTGGGTAGGCCCCCCACAAGGTGGGCCGATGACCTGGTGAAGGTCGCAGGAGTCCGCTGGATGCGGGTGGCGCAGGACCGGTCATTGTGGCAATCTTTGGGGGAGGCCTATGTTCAGCAGTGGACGTCTTTCGGCTGATATGATGATGAACAGGCAAAAACTAATTCTAATTTCATAACACCTTTTGTTGTTTTAACACTGATCGAACCGTCGACAAAATAAACTTTTTTAATTAATCTATTCTAACCCTTACCGCCTTAATCGCAGGAGCTAACCCAAGTGCATTCAAGCATGGCGTGGGTGCAATGACAAATGTTGGTAGTAATTATGTGACAATGAGTGTAATTGCGGTGCTCGTGTGTGTGTGTATGTGTGTGAGTTACTAATCAACGTTTGTTGTGAAGGGAATAGTTCTCGAAAGTTTTCGAACGTAATTAGATTGGGATTGTATTGGTTTATGAGCTCGCTCGCTCTGTCATCTGTCAGGTGAGTGAGCGCGATACAAATAAATTTATTACAGAATAACCGCCTTATTCACAATGTTTGTCCCACTCACTCTTATGGACATATTGATAAGACCGAAAGGAAAATACAATACCTAGCGGCTTGCTACGTTAGCAGACGTTTATGAACAGAGGGTATTTTTTAAAGGTGCATTCAGACCAAACGAGCATTCGCTATTCTAACCCTCTACTCTACGAAATTCGATCGTTACTCAAAACGGGATTCGTTGATTTCGTAGAATGGGGGATAGAATAGCGAATGCTTGTTTGGTCTGAATGCATCTTTAGAGTATAAAGTATCACAGTATTGGCGTACCATTGCTTACTAATGGTTTATGTTATTCGGATTTCACTGGTATTTATATAATAGATTCTTAACACCCTTTTCTGTCTTCTGCTTTCCACATAGCTTAATCATACGTCGTACATCATCACACACGTCATCAGCCTATCTCAGCCCACAGCTGGACGTAGGCTTCTCCCTCTAACTATGAGCGCTGAACGCATCAGGAAAAATGCCCATAAACAATCGACACTCTGGGCGTGGGCATTTGGGTCGGCGATCGCATTAATGTGTCCATTATGATGACGCTGCTGTCCATCTGAGGAATCCTTAATTACTGAGTGGTCAGTGTTACTTCAATCCCTTAGTCGATTCTTAAGACACCCGCGGGAAGATTTGGGGCAGTGACAAATGTTTCTTACTGTTGTCATAAAATCTTACAAAATCATAATCACCGTTCTGTTTTCGATGAGCTAATATTTTGAATGAGATAAGCCATCGAGATGGCAAAACCATAGTCAGAAACCATAATTAAAGTATGTAGGTTGATTATAACTAGGTAATAAGCATGGAAGTCACATTTAAGTTGTAATATGTAAACTGATACGTGGATTGATTTCTGGTCGACTGAGGACTTGTTCCAAAAGTTAGTCATACTAACTATATGGTATACCTACTCTGTCCGACAACCTTTGGCAGTAGAAAAAGGCAGCAAATAAAAAAGTGTAAGACCAAACGAGCATTCGCTCATTCTTTCTCCCGTTTAGAAATCAACAAATTTTGACGAATCACGTTTTGTGTAACTAACGAATTTCGTAGAGTGGGGGAAAGAATGAGCGAATGCTCGTTTGGTCTAAATGCATATTAAGAGTGTATTGTGGATTGCGCGTAGAATATTCGATTTTTTACCTTTTTTCACTGCCAAACGCCGTTACACAAAATTTTACTTCGTAACACAAAAATTACGACGTTAAATTTTGCTTCTAATAAAGGCCTTTATCTACGTATGTACAATTTTTTAGCAATATACCCTAATCTTAATCGGCTTATCAAGTACATATTGGGTGCAACCCAACTACTAAATTAATTTTAGGTTGGCATTGAAATTTCGTTTCCGAATGCGCGCCAGGACGGCAGTATGCAATAAAGCAACGTGTTTAAGTGCCAAGTGCTGATTACATCTTTTCGTCATTAGGCTATTCTCTTTTGGCTTTGTAAATGTTGTTGTGACAGTTACAAAGTGGACGTTTTGCCATATGACTAAAACGAGTTCAGACTTACATTAATAATAGTGCGCTAATATCACACATTTATGACCAATCAAATGCTGAATACCGAACTGGATGATCTCATCCTTGCGATATGATTATTTATCATAATTATACATTACAAGTTTTATATTTTTTAGATTTTTCAGTTTTCTTACCGTTTGGCGTTAGAATCTTTAGGTTCACGCAAATTGTCAAACGTCTGGTTAACGTAACTAAAAAGCCCGAAGAGCTGGCGAAATAAAACTGTTGTGAACTGTTTTAATACACGAAAACGATTGCTAGTAATGTGTATCATTGTCATTTTTTTTAAACCCGGGTTATGATAACACACTGTTTACAGATAGATAGCACACTGTATAACAGATAGATGCTTAAATTAAATACATAGAAACCAACCATGAGCAAGAAACAAATATTTGTAATAAATGCCTTCGCCGGGATTCGAACACAAAACGTCATGCTTCGTAGGCAAGGTCACTATCACTACCAACTAAGCTACGGTACGGAGGGAAGTTCACAAAAATGCACATAAGTGCTCTTGCACGGATTCAAACCCAAGATCTTTGAGGCACATACAACCAACTAAGCCACGAAGCAGAATAATAACAAGCTTCGAAGAAAATCTATAGAAATTGGAACTTTGCCACTGCTCCGGTCAGAACTTGGTTATAGCTTACTTTTTCTTTAGAACACTAAAAGTAAAAACTCTAATGTTTCAAAATCACAATCAGGATGAAGACAGTTGAAGAAAAAATGCGTGTGAAGCACGTGCGCGTATACGACCAAGTCCTTCCAAATGACATAGTTTGCCATAAGAAACTACAAAGAATAATCTTTATGCAGCAAAATCACATAGATCCCCAGTAGGCTTATGATGGTATCGTGTTTAATCCGTTGTTGCCGTCAGGTTCTAACAAGTATGTATGTACGAAAGTGACGAGTAGCTCGATAAACGGTCAACGCGTGACCCTGACCATGGTAAGCTATGAGGATAGCGTTAATCGAATTCTACGCAGATGAAGTCGCAGGAAAAAGCTAGTACTGATATAATCAAGCATCTTTGCCTAGACCTGATACAAGTACTAACTAAATATGCTGCTTTAATACGTTTGTTTGCTATAATCTCCGGCGATTATCCTTCATTAGCTGTTGTGAACAAGATTAATTTCCAGTCAGAATCGCCGTGACTCATACATTATACATTAGCTACGTAGAATTCTGAGATCTTAGTATTAGAACTGCGCGTTCAATCGTTTGAATACTATAACACACTCAAATTATTTCGTATTTCTAACCATCGAGTATAAGTGCTTCCTGGAAATTCCATTACATACCTACTCATAATGAACATGTCCATTCGTCGTATTAGCGAACCAATTATGGAGGGTTATAAAGACTTGCCATAATTGTAAAAGGGTAATATCAGATTATAGCGTCTACTTCAAGCATCAGTTATTAGAAATGCTTCTGGAAAATGACAAATGACATTCTAATAAAGTACCCTATGTCTTTATACCCAAGAGATCTCGATTTGCCAATTCTGTTTCAAATCCTAAAACTACCGTAAAAACTAACCCCCTTATTCATAAACGTCTCCTAACTTAGCAACCCACTAAGTATTGTTTCTGCCTTTCTGTCTTATCAACATGTCTTAAAGATCGAAAGGGACAAACGATCCTTAGCGGCTTGCTAAGTTACATAGAAGACGTTTGTGAATAAGGAGGTTACGTATACAAAACAGTTGCGTGGGATACCTGCACCTACCTGGATGCTTAGCCAAGTTGGCAATAGCTAACGCTTAATAGCGTATCGTAGATTTCCCTCTCTGTAACTCTTTCATATTAGTGCGACAAAGGCAGTTAGCTGCCTTTCGTTTACGATTGACGATTAAGCGTTAGCGATTGGCAACTTGTCTATCACTCTGGTATGATTAGGGCCGCAATATAAAACTATGTATGAATCGAACCAAGCAGGATACGACTCGCGTTACAAATTTCGAAATGTGGGGCTAACCTAAGCTAGGGCATTCCACAGACACTACACGTAAAGAAACAGCCTTTTCAATGCTTTTGAGAAATTCAAATAGGAAGGAGTAACGGTATCATCAATCCGGGCTTCAAGATCGAGGCCAGCACCTTTTTATTAATGCAGCTAGCACAGCGTCACGTAAGGGACAAATAGTAAATATTATCACGGAGTGCTCTAGATTTCATAATAAATGTACTCACCTGTTAATACTGTTGAACGCCGTATTCCCCGAGTTCTCCCTTTCACTTCTTTCCCTGGAACTGCTCGCGTATCTCTCGAAGTTCTCTCTCTCCTTATAATGCCTATCTGGCCTCGGAGACGAGGACCGCCGCCCCTGCATCTGCTGGTTCAAATTGTTCTGCTGCACCGTTTGCAGCAAGTTATGGTTAGGTTGAGGCTGCTGGAATGCTTGTAGCAGCTCTTGCGCGCTGGCAGCTCCATTGGACAAGAAATTCGGTAACCCTGGATTCAGGAGCGCGTTGCTTAACGTTGGGTTGACCATGTTAGGTCTTGGTTGCTGAGGATTGGAGTTTAGGAGCTGGTGGGGTTGCGCCATGGCCTGCAGGTTGGCCAGCGACGTGGAAACGACTTGCCCGTTGTTGAGGGCTAGGTTTACCATCTGGTCGTTGGAGTTGACGTGGTTTACTGGTATTGTGAGGATGGTTTGCGTGGCGATACCTGGACAGAAATTATTTATGTAAAGTACAAGTTCACCTAACCCGCTGTGTTGGCGTTTTTAATAATGCAGTTCGGGTTCGGGTTAGAAATTCGTAAATTTCGGGGATTTGCCTCTGTGACACCAACTAAGGCGTCATTAAAGTGACAGAGAACAATTCCCGAAATTTGGAAGTTCGCGGCAGGGCCACAGATTTCTAAAGGTGCATTCAGACCAAACGAGCATTCGCTATTCTAACCCCCTACTCTACGAAATTCGATCGTTACACAAAACGTGATTCGTTGATTTCGTAGAGTGGGGGATAGAATAGCGAATGCTTATTTGGTCTGCATGAACCTTTACAGTTGCGTCAAGTGAAAAACTTGCGAATGTTATTTATCCTTTTGCCAAATAATTACATAGAGACTAAATGATACAAATTTGATTAGTAAGACAACGGGAATCTTATACTCCGCAATGGGTTTCTTACTCATCAAAAATCAGATACTACGTCTAGTTTTCAAGTAAATAAAATAAACAGAGGTCTCCTGAAATTTATATTTACAGATATTATAGAAATATACACTGCTGAATAAACTATTTTTGACTATTAGTTGAACTTGGTTGGGAGACAAAAATTCTTAGTTTTTCATCATCCTTACATTACTAAACCTCTGCCACTGACCGTCTATCAGGGACCAGTGCATTGCTATATTGTCAATACTTAATGGCCTTTCCGTCTATTACAGACGATTCAAACAAGTATCGAAGGAGACATCACATTTGATGACTGTTTGCTCCGATACGAGAGCGGCAAAGTTTACCACACATCTAGGAAAATAGGCTCCCTACAGAAGCCTCGGTAGTAAAATCAGAAGCGGCAGTTTACTTTCTCTGCAGCCTTCTGCTATCTAAAGTGTTGATCATCTAATTAAATGTTGTCATTACCGTGTTGATAATACGGCATCATAATATAACCCGTCAACCTTCAAGTCGAGGGTGAATAGGCACCTGGGCGAACTCACTCCATTTTAGCCCGCGTGTATGTTTCGGCTAGTCTGTGGCCAGGAGTATTTGAGAAAGCCCATTCCAAATAAAACATTGAATAATTTCACATCACGTGACGTCGGTGGCAGGGGGCTATTGTCATGATTGATTCAGGTATTTTACTCACCCTGCGACGTCGGTATTAGCAGCTGCGCACCCTGGATGCCCTGCACCAGCTGTCCTGAAGCCAGGATCAGCTGCGGCATGGGCGAAGGCATGGCTGGCGGGAGCATGTTGCTGTTGCCCACGGGGTTGGGTGATCCCATGCCTGCCAAACGAAACCAGTTAGATACATGTTGAATGGAGACGGATGGAACACTGAGATGATTGATATGATGACGCTCTTTTTGACGATTTTGGAAAAAACCGAATTATAGTAAATTTAAATGTTAGATGTCACATGCCAAAAAAAATACCGAAGTTTACCAGCGCCGTAGGTGGGATTTGAACCCACGGCCTCAGATTTCGCGGCTCATGCCTAAACAGCTCGGCTAATCCAGCTTAGAGGACACCTGTCAAATTTCTCGGGTAGGTATACGCAACACATTTGACCATACTCTAAGGGGATAGCAGTTCGTGCTAGCCGCCTCCTACCCGAATCCCTTTCGGTACTGGTAAAGAGTGTGAGAGGGTGCTGCCATCTGCACATTACATAGAATAATTGTAAATTTGGGACACATATGCAGTGGAGTAAAATATGCTGAGAAGAAGAAGATGTAAGTTTTTCACAAAGGTTTCTAGGCACTCGCGGCCGAAAAGTGGCGTGTCGTAATAGTAAATGACTTTCTTGAGTGACCCATTTAAAAACAATTTAAAGGCTAAAACTAGGTAAATTACTAATCCCCTTCTACATAAACGTCTCCTAATTTACCAAGCCAATAAGTATTATTTATCCCTTACGATCTTATCAATATATCTGTAAGTCCGAAAGGGACAAATAATACGTCTGTGCTCGCTAAGTTACAAGACGTTTATGAATAAGGGGGTTAATAAATAACAGGTACTTAAGGAAGGGTCTGATAGTATAGACTGATACTTTTCCTTAAGTTAGCAAACATATCCTGATTTTGTAGTCCAAGTTTGCAATCCGAATCTGAACGTATATGGAATATATGCTAGACTCGGATGCAAATCCTAATAATTTCATGCAAGTTGTATCCGGATTGCCAATCCTCTATCTCTAACATGTATAGGCGAATATTTTCTCGACAGGTCATAAAATATTCGGGGGCAGACTAGCCTGAGCCTCAAACTCTGTATCTCTACAATACTCTAGCAAATATCTTACTGCAAAGAATTACGAGTAGGTATAATATAATAGTACATATGCCAAAATCTTCTATTGAAATCTTTTAATATTATAATTGCGAAGGTCTGTCTGTCTGTAATCTCTTCACGCCAAAACTGCAAACCTGATTTAGGCGAAATTTTGTTGGACAAAAGAAATATGGTAGTTTTTTTATCACTGGCAGTTTACCTACGAATGAGACATTAGGCATAAAATACATGGACCAGTATCATTTAAAGCTGGTGGTCATTGTATCCAACTCATCCAGACCATAAATTCAATTATCCATTTCATTTGATCTGTACGCCATCTTTAAAACTAAGTTCTCATACACATTCGCCACGGCAATCAACAGTTTAATCAACCAACCCTCTACTTTCTTATGCAATTAAACAATAAAATAATATTGCACTTAGAGACTTACAAAGATACGAAATTACACGATCGGCACCCGACCAAAACTAATTTACCGCGAACAAAATCTAAAATATCATCAGCATGCCGTACAAGCCCGTTAAAATCGACATTAACATAACGTATTCATTTAAACCATGACATTTCACATTTTGTAATAAATGCTCTTTCCTACAACGCATCAATTAAGCACCGAAAAAAATGTATAATTAGGCCTATTAAGACAATAAAACTGTTAATGATCCCGCAACAGTAATATCCGTGAGTTCGTGAAAAAATATGTAATTATACTCATTATTTAAATAGGTTTTTTCGTCCATTACGGCATAGCTTTAATGGGGCTAGAGTGAAGCCGCTATCTTGAATTCATTAAATCGATTGGTTTCGGTAATTACCTGATTACTGTGATTTCCAAGTTTTTTGAGTCTAATGCGCAAACCGTGTCTTTGGCTATCCCTAATTAGTGGTTCAGTCTGGCCAGAGGGCTGTTTGAAATGCTAATGTGCCGAAAAAGTTAGGCGACGGATTTTGTGTAAATTAAATCAATCAGTTGGCTGTGATTAAAATAAGTATGTGGTTGTCACCGGTGTACTAAGTCGAATGTAAATTCGGTTTTTATTGAAGTGTAGTGTGGTTGATGATTAAGAGATCATTGATAGCGTGCGGCGGAAGAAAGATAACGGATTGTAATTAGCTTTGGATGTGTTTGGCTTTCTTTTGCTTACTATTGATGTGTTGCCGAAATATACAATGTATTTTTATGTTAATATTTTAAGAAAATATTCAGCTCGTCATAAATTAGGTATGGATTATAATAAGACAATACATTAACCATTGCTTTGTCTTCTGTTAGCGAAAAATGTTGTATCATAAGTACCCATCTTTGATGTTACAATTTGTGTTTCAACAAATTGATTATTGGTGAAATTTCAAGACTTCTTGCTATCATTTATATCATTATTCTTGATATCATTTTTTCATGGGAGTATTTAATTAATTGTGTTTCTACTCCCGTACTTTTACTTGTCATTTACAGGGTCGTGAACACACCTTTAAGCCTCTACCTTATAGTTGTAAATACAAGTCAATATTATTATAATATTACCTAGCATGAAATTATTGCATGGACATGTATTTATTTCATTTTATACTTACTCCATTATTCATAAACAAAACATCTCCTAACTTAGTAAGCTGATAAGTATTGATTGTCTTTTTTTATTTTTATCAATAAATATCGGTTTACGTTAATGAATAAGAGGTTTAATTTTTATTGTTTCTTCATCGTATAAATCAGGGACGTACCTGGCGCGCTAACGCTCAGGTTCAAAGGCGAGTTGATGACCGACGAGGGCATAGACGTCAGGCCCTGAAGGTTGGCAGCCAGCTGCGACATCTGCTGGGACACTTGCTGCTGCAGCTGCTGGGACATCTGCTGCGGCATGTTCTGCTGCATGCTGGCCAGGTTCTGCAGGTTTTGGAACATGGACGCCACTGTGGGAGGAGAGGGTTAGTTGAAATATGAGCTGAAGGATGAGATAACTATCGGGTTGTTGATGCATGCCGGTATCACTTCCCTTCTTCACCCTCATTGGTACAACAATGTTTTCGACCCACTTTTTGTATTTTTTAAGCCAAAATTTTCTGGTCTACACAATGGCGAGGAGGCTAAAACTCACGATTTTTTCTTAATTGCCAATTTAAGGCTTAATGAGTAGTAGATACACGAGAATATGAGACGGGGATTGATTTTTTAAACGATTTTTCTTTAACTACTTAGATCACCTTAGACAATAGGATTAATATTTTGTAATTGTAGAGATTGTAAATTAAAATCTCAAATAGATGCGATAGTAAATCCCAAAGTTGCATTACCTTAGTTGATTTTATATGTTTTGAATTTTCTCAGTATAGCTAAGTCGTGGATAAGATATATTCCAAAGCCGCCCCAGACGAGGAATTAAATAGGCATATTTTAGGATCAGAGCAACAGTCTTTTATGCATTGAAAGCACTACATGTATATATTCAATTCCTCAACCCATTGATGTCTGATAGATGGACTACTGAATGGCTTGTACCACTGTTTCCGTGGAGTCAAATGCAATTATATGTGGAGATAGATCATATTAAAACAACCTCTAGGATCTGATCCGTAACAAACTCTCATAGATTATACTAGTTAGAGGCAAATTATACTTCCAGACAGAAGTTGTAGTGTGAGCCATCCTTGAATGTGTTAAGTGGATGCTAGAGCTTGGCGTGCAGCATTCATTTTACACCAATTCAAAGTATTAATCGTATACAAGTGGCCCTAAGATCATGATGTTCAAAACCTTTGGACATTGACGCTGGACGCCTCTCTAAGCACCCTGATGGATGCTCCCCACTAAGGCCTTACATTTGACGCTGAATTGCATCAAAATCAAACTGATTATTCGTTTACTAACCGAACCAGATTATCGTCTAAATTCCTCGCTAAACTACATTGAACTTGTCTTTACAACGGTTGCATAGTTGCACTCGCTGACAGTTTGGTCCAACCCATCCTCTTTCAGGCTCAGACAGCTAGACCCTTAGTCTAAGGGCTGAGTAGACGCTCAAGCGGGGAGGGCAAAAGGGCGTGCGGGGCGCGACCATGTTACTTAATCAAATACAAATCGTATGCGCTTGGCCTGTCTGGTCAAATCCCTTGGACTCTCGACGGCTCGACGCTCGCCGTTCAGGCCTTACACTTCCACTAAAAAAATTGTGTGCAAACTGAATGGATGCGCCAGCGGGACGACCAGCGGGCGTGCGGTGGCGCGACCACATTAAACAAATGAAGCATTCCATGAAAAATGTCGTAAGCGACACAGTCTTTTCAATACTTTTTAAAAATTAAATTAGAAAGCTGAGTTACGGTATAATAATAACATATCAAGACTTTAAAATTGACAATGTTTCCTAGGAGCTAGTGTATTTTATTAGGGTAGCTACCATAGCAACACGTAAGCGACAAAAAGTAGATGTCTTCATGGAATGCTCCAAATTCAAACGTATGCGCGTGGCTAGTGCACGCTGGTCAAATCCCTTGGACACTCGTCCCGCCGGCTCGACCTAACCTAACCTAACACTTACACTAAAACCTTAGCAATAGTATGGGCGATGCATTACGAACTCACTGGAGCCATTCAGCTGGTGCTGCGGGGTGCGGGTGCGAGGCGAGGGGCTCTGAGGCTCTGCTAGCTGGCGGGCCGCCTCCGGCGAGCTCGCGCCGCTCTCCCGGTCAGACTCCGCCTGCTGACATAAGAACATCGCATTCAGATCTAGAATATTCCACGCTTCAAAGAAAAATGTTCCTGACTACCGGGACAAACTTCGAAAATCGCAAAGGGGTATTTATGTGTCTCCGTTACAACGTTGCCTTCATTTAAGTGATGAAAACAAAAATGTGCAGTCTTAAAATCTAGAATACTCCAAGCTTCGGAGAATAATACATTCCTGGATCTACAAACTGCTAAAATCGTTAATTGGGGTACCTAACTGTCTTTGTTACAACGTTGCCTTTCTTCAAGTGATAAAAACAGAAATTTGCAGTCTTCAAGTCTAGAATATTCCAAGCTTGGAAGGATAATATGTTCCTGTGTCTACCGAGAACTTCTAAAATCGTTTTTGGGCATCTTTCTCTATCATAACGATGACTTTTTTTGAGTGACAGATATAGATACCCGAAATTTAGTTTTCAAATCTAGAATATTCCAAGCTGAAAATGTGTTCATGTAACTACTGTGACCTTCGAAAAAGGTTTTCGGCCATATGGCTCTGTCATAAGCAGGGTTCGGATATCTCGTAACACGGTAAGAGAACCACGGAGTCGACTTTAACATAAAAGTCAACTTATACTCAACCAGAGCTCGTCAAGTACCTAATAATTTAAGAATCAAATGGTTGTCATCTATTGGGCACTAAAGGTGCATTTACCCCAAACGAGCATTCGCTCAATCTATCCCCCACTGTACGAAATTCGTTCGTTACACAATACGTGATTCGTCGAAATTCGTTGATTTCGTAGAGAGGGGATTGAATGAGCGAATGCTCGTTTGGTCTAAATGCAAATTTAAGGTGTCGTGTGTTCGTACGTTTTAACTTACAATATTTGAATTTACTGCCTGCTTAGCCAAGTTGCCTTAGTAGCGTATCGTAGTTTTCCTTCTCTGTCACTCTTGCATATTAGTGCGACAAAAACAGTTAGATGCCTTTCGTTTACGATTGACGATTAAGCGCTAGCGATTGGCAACTTGGCTAAGCACCCTGATCTGCTGATGTTGGCTTGAAATAAACGTTGTAATGCCTTGTTGACTTTCAGTTACTAAAGTAATGTAAAGCTGCGGTTTTTAAATTGTGTTGTCGAGGAGTGATTTTAAAGCCTTTAGCGTAGATTGGGATACCAGACTTTTCTGTCTTCGATTTGTGGCATATAATTGTCAATTCCAGTAATTATTATTTAAGATTGGTATGTCAAATTATTATTGTAAGGAACTGGTGGTCTATGAGTTGTCGGTGGAGGTAATCGTTAGCGTCTGTGAAATTTTCTATGCATCTCGACTGTTCTGGTATTTTTATTTTATGAGTTGTAGATATCTTAAAGGTATTTTCGCTTTAAGGAAACTCGTATATAAATATATTAAATGTAGAATAAATAAACAGAGACAAGTAGGTAGGTACGTATAATTTTGTATCCTCTTGAAACGATATTTAATTTATAAATTTGATTGTGGTATGGAAATATGAAATATCATTGGTTGGGTTACAAAAAAATACTATCTAAAAATTGACCCGTTTTTTTTTTGTAATTTGAAGTTCTTTTTAGTTACACCCCGTTACGTTAGATATTTCTATTATAATATACAATAGCAAAACCTGAATGGTTTTATAGAAATTGTAATGTTATAAAGCGGAATTCAGAGAATCGCAGCGGAAATTACAAGTAACTTGTTAAACATGATTCAATTGATTCATATTATGCCGTGGTTGCTAAGACTAATTTGTAGGTATGCATAGAACTAATATTATAATTAAAGAATTGGACAAACAGCGACATTTCTTTTAAACTATGTAGTGATATTAAATATACGATCGTGGCTTTATAAAGGTGCATTCAGACCAAACGAGCGTTCGCTATTATACCCACTCTACGAAATCAACGAATCACGTTTTGTGTAACGATCGAATTTCGTAGAGTAGGGGCCAGGGGGTTAGAATAGCGAATGCTCGTTTCGTCTGAACGCACCTTGACTTGAATCTAGCATTAATGTTTGTAGAGTCAAAACAATGCTCAAATGATTATAAAATCGATATTTCCATTATAATGCTACCCTCAAACTCATACTATTCAGACTAATCAGCATTTTTAGATGACTCAATCGTGTCGTGAACTTATAATAGTTTAGTTAGAAGCATAGCGACATCGGGGTAATTTGCAGAAAATGTGTTGCATGGGAGTTTTTTTTTATATAATGGCACAACTAACTAAATCATAGACTAACTAAACTGAGTACCTAATCTCAATTTATATACTTATTTTTGTGACATTAGAGATATACTTTTTTGTTTCATTATTGAACAGTAAAAGTGAGTAAAATGGTGTATTAGACGCCATGACCGCACAATAAAAGTAAAAAAAAAAACATTTTCTGCAATTGAGAAATCGGTGTCTTTATTTTAGAAATAATATTAAGACCTAGCGGTGCCATATGGCACCGACTTTTGTATACAGAAAAGAAATAAAGCATCATATCGCCTAAAACAACGATATTTTAGAATATTTGACGTGAAATAATTCTATAATGAGCTAAAAAATTATGCCCAAATTATAAAATCGATACTGCCATAAAGCACCCTTCTTTGACTATAAACTCAACTATTTTGACTAATCAGCATGTTTAAATGAGCTCAGCAGGGAGGACTTTGGCTCCATTGTGTTTCGTGATATTCCGCTCTAGCTTCTAAACCGAGGGTGCTAAGGGCAGTGGCACCCCCATTTTGCATTAGCAACCCTACTATAATAAGGGTTTAGCATCTATGAACAATTGGACGAATGTCGGTTCTTTTGAGTTTTAATTTTAATTGGTAATTATGTAGGGTTGCGATCGATTTTATATTGCGTTGAATTAAGAGTATTTTAGGCGATATGTTTTTGGTTCTCTGTGATTTATAATTTTGTTTCATTATAGCAGATTGGAAATGAGATATAGTCAAAAAATGTGCACTATTGAGACAGATTGAATTTAGTCACAAATTTTTTATATGATTATTAATATTTTGTCTATTATTTCGGATAACTAAAAAAATCATAAGCTACAAAATCTTAACTGTAACTTAAAATTTAGATTACAATTATTTGTTATTTAATAATGGTTACAAAATACGATTACGTATTTAGCATTAGAAATTTGTAGTTCTGGAGAACTGCGCAAATGGTTTTTAATTTTAATTATTTATTTTAAGAGTATTAAAAACACAAAAATAAGTATCAATTAAGTTTGTTAGTTCTTAAATATATTTTTACCGAAATATTTAAAAATGTTTCAGATTTTATCACAAAGGAGTCTAATTAGATTAGATAAGTATCTTATTAGAACAATAACAAGAATCTTTTTTACGATACTCTCATGATTTCCGTTATCTTAATCGTGTAAAATTAAATTTATTATTTTGTTGACGTTTCGGATGTGATGTTACATTTTTATTTTTAGTTTACGCGATTAAATCCTCATTAATGTAGAATATTATACTCTATTTATTAATGTAAATAAATAAACTTCACGGATCGCTTTAAAATACTTAATTTCCTACTTACCTAATTATTTAGGTAGATATAATAAATACCTATTATAAGCTCACTTAAATTTCCAAAACCTAATATAAAGTTAAAGATTATTAAAGAATTTTAATACGATGGTATTTTAAAACCGGTAAAACAGAACTTTTGCCGATTTTTAAGTACCATTTTTGTAGAGAACAGAAAAAATCTAATTTATTGTCAATTAATTACGTGTTGTTTTAAACTGTTCTATTCTTAATTGATAATTATCAATTAACTACGCCTAAAATGGTTCTAAGCAACTGCTTTGATTTAACAACGCATTTCTAAATCGGAATTTGTTTCACTCTAATTTTATATAAGCCGGTATCAAAATTATTTTTAATCTACTTACAAAAGACAATGTCATTCTCTTCTCGTCCACGGCGATGTCTTCCGTTCGCGAAACACTACAGCATTCTTATTAGAATTGACACAACACAAACTTTCTTCCAAGTTAACAAAGTTCGCTGGCGAATACTCTAACACCGTATCACGTTTAAAAAGTTGTATTGTTCGTCAAACTTTTTTATGCTTTACATCAGCTCCACAGATACCGCGAAAAAGGAACACCGGGCACTATCGACAAAGCGCTCATTTTTTTTCTTTTTTTTTTATCTATCAGCCGGTACATACATCCGCGCTCGAAAGTTGTACGGAGTGGAATGGCGCGTCATCAGTTTAAAAAATCAACCCCTTCAGTGGTGGCTGGAAAAAATGCGGCGAGGGGAGGTGGGCGGCTCCACCGAATCCTTGCCAGCGGACCACCGGACGACTTGTCACTTGCCGAATGAGCATAATAATAAGTTTTAATTTAGTTTTTAATTATAATTCGGACGCCATCGTCTACGAGTTTGAGCGAAGGCGGAATGGAGGAAAATTTTTGGTGGTAACGTGTTGTAATTGACGATTTGTTGTGTATTGTAGTAGTTTAATGATAGAGTTCTTTTAATTTGTTTAATTATAATACTGTTTTATTTTTAAACATCTAGTTTTAGTCTGGTTTGATCCACTTTTACTAAATTATATCGATGTTTAAGACTAACACATACATTAATAACTTGTTCATATTTATTTTATCAAGTACGTATAAATAACATTCTTGAAAAGATTTTTCCGATACTCAATGATAATTCGGTATGTAGTATCCTCGGTACAATGCCAAAAGGGCCAATTTTAGATATAGGTAAGTTAGGTTAAGTAGATAAGTTAGATGTAATTTATGTTTGTAAATTGTAGTTTTGAAAATAAATATGATAAAAAAGTATGTAGTAAACTTTCTCATGCATTTTTAACCTAGTAAATTAAAATATATCGTTGTAGAAATACATGTCAGTTGAAAATACTTATGTTTAGGATTTTTTTTATTTATTTTTTTCGTGCATTTATTACATTTTTTATCAGTTTTAATTAGTGGTCGTAGTCGTTACAAAATAAATATAAAATCAACAAAAGCCTCACCACTTGCCAATACTTGGGTGGTTTTGTACCTATAATATAAATAATTCTGTACTAGAATAAAAATACTAAATGATGATGGGATTTAAAATAACTGCCTGTATATAGGGTTAATATTTTGCTTTTACCATACAAAAAATAATTGTACTATATTTATTAGTAATTGCACACTACATAAAACTAGGCATCTATTTGATTTCAAATATAAATAAAAATACTTTAAGTAATACAGAAACCACGTGAAAAAGGACATATGGATATTTCATTGTTAAAAAATATTACGTTTTTACGTGTTTTTATTTATTTAGTGCAAATTACTTTCCGAATGTAAATAGATTCTCACATGTAGTAATAATATCTAGGTAATGACTAATTAGCAATGTACCTAGAAGTTGCAGAAGATTCTCAGTATTGTGGGAATATACTCGGAAATTTCCGAGAATTTTCATGACAATTTAAGAGTAAGTTCTCATGAAGAATGTTTCCATGAGAACTTTGCACCCTTAATTTGGCAATGTATGTCACAATGAACCTATAGTTTTCGACCCACTTTTTGTATTTTTTTTTGAGACAGAATTTTCTGCTCTACACAATGGCGAGGCTGAGAACATTCTCTGCAGAAGTTTCGCAACTTATGAAACTTCTCCTCGGTACAATTCTACCCCTTATTCATAAACGTTTAATAACTTAGCTAGCCGCTAAGTAATGTTTGTCCCTTTCGGTCTAATCAATGTCTACAGGTTGTAATCGATAAGTGTTTACAGGCCATAATTCCGTAAATATGAGAGATATCAGAAAAAAATTAACTGATACCGAAAGTGCATTACCCAACGAGTAAAATTACACTAATAACTTTTTTGAAATAAAATCAAAAATATCTCAAATATTAACGTCAAACCCTCCAATACATTTAGTACGTAACTGTTCATTCAAAGACTAGCTCAATACGAATATTTTTTTATTTAAGAATAAATGTTTGATTAATTATTTCATAAACTAGTAGTATTATTACTTTATTACAATGTACTAGTACAAAATAACGAATCTCTAGCAATTTCATCTCTTACGACACCCGACATTCTTGAAGGCTGTAAGTCGTCATACTAAATGTATGGGAGCGTTTTAAGTTAGTATTTTTAATATTACTTCATCTATTTAGAAAAAGTTATTAATGTAATTTTACTCGTTGAGTAACATACTTTCGATATCAGTTATAAGTGTTCTGACATCTCTCATATTTACGGAATTATGGCCTGTAAACACTTATCGATTACACCCTGTATAAGCCCGAAAGGAGCAAACACCTTACCTGTAATTTTGCTCATTGCGATAATGAATTGTTTATTCACCTGATTAGCACTATTTGCTGATAATTAATTAATAATTACCAGCCTAATGAGCCGGAAGTCATGATTGACCATTTGTCACGGGGTAATTAACGGGCAGTAATCCCGGGTGTCGTGCATAATCAAAATCAATGCCTAATCCATAGATCACTGGCTTACAAGGGCAAATGCTAAACTCATTATTATTAACATTATAATCCACTATAACAGCCTCCGTAGCCTAGTTGATAGTGGCTATGAAGCTGGAGGTTCCGGGTTCGAATCCCGGCGAGGGCATTATTTGTGTATTTATTTATCACAAATATTTGTTCCTTGGTCATGGGTGTCTATGTAATCGTATTTAAGTATCTACGTGTATCTATCTATTATATATCGTCAGTTGACAAGCAAAACTCACTAAGTAACAAATTGCTACTTGAAATAAAGCTCTTAACTCAGTTCTGATTTAATACTGACATAAGAGGTTGCTAAGAGTAGTGACAGTTTTTATAGTGAGTTATGCTTGTCAGCCGACGATTATATCATCGCTTGACAGACGTATGACGCAGCGGCTGCATACAGAGTGTTTTCATCTAGATGATATACGTATAATCATTATTTTCATTAATTACTAACAACTTATCGGCCTCTTTATTCACTCAATTGCTTTTGGTACTTAACTGTGGTTACCAGCTGTCACTGTTATTTTACATAGGAATAAAGCTCAACCCAAATTTCAAAGCAAATAAGTGGACAAAGATATTTTATTGACAATTGAAACGGCCGGTACTTAAAAAAACATAATTACATAACTGTCTTTATCTTTTTTATCAGACAATTAGCGAAATCAATAAAGTACTGTTGTGTATAATTAATAAAACATCCTATATCCCAATTAATTTGCGTCATAATGATGTCATTGGCACCAAAGTTCTGCTGCCTGTTAATAAGGGTATAAGACTACTAGCACTACTAAACGACAAGGAACGATTCACTTTCAGTCAATGAATAACGAATACCCGTATTCAGGTGCAATTTTTTATAGAAAATAATGCAAGCATGCTAATTTTCAATATTTCTCAAAATATTTTACTGAGATCGCGAAACGTCTGGTTGACGTAACTAAAGACCGAAGTTTTACTTAAACCAGTTATGACGACACAAATTTATGTTGGCCTACTACCACGAACTTCAATATTCCTACATTTCGAGGATTCTCGAACGGAGGAAAAACGAATTAGTAATTAAGTTGTTTTCGGGTTTATTAAATATTTTTCTTTATTAGCATTAATCGAGTATTAGGGAACTGTTCATCCAAATAAACATAGAATTATAAAAGAAAATAACATACTAAAATACCTACCATTAGAAAAATACACACTATCCAGCAGATCCGCTCTCTCTATTTAGCGGCAGGTTAACGGGTAAACAAGACGGTGGTAGCTATCCGGGCGGACCCCGCACGAGGTCCTACCACCAGCAAAAGATCTCACATATTATGTCACTATGGTAAGGTACGAAATGTTAATTAAATCTTTCTTCACTGCATCAGATCTGATTTATATACAAAATAGTTATATCACTCGCGTTACTCACGTTTTTAAAGTCCAAAAATGTTCGACATGTTTCGCTTCGTATACGAGGAGCTTTTTCAAGAGCCAATGGCCATGGCTGCGCGAAGAATACAGCCATGCATTTTTCGATTTCAAAAACTTGAGTCGTCATCATCATCATCATCAGCCTATGATAGTCCACTGCTGGACGTAGGCCTCTCCTATTAACTATGTATATAAATGCATTAGGAGGTAAATGCCAATAATCGCCACGCTGGGCAAGCGGATTGGCGATCGCAGTAATATGTCCACCATGGTGACGCTGCTGCCCATCATTGATCTTTTATCAAATAATGTTCAGTGACACTTCAATCCCTTAGTCGACTCTTACGACCCCCGCAGAAGGAGTTGGGGTGGTGACAAATGTAATTCTTACTGCCGTCACCACACGGCAAGTGGTACAGACACATTGATAAGACCGAAAATAACAAATAATAATTATTATTGAATAAACGATACTTAGCGGCTTGCTAAGTTACGTGTTGTTTATGAATAAGGGGGTAGTGTGTCTTACAAGTCAACCATCTACATTAGCTAATACATTCAATGCCTGTTTGTTTAATTGCCATCAGATATATCGGTCCATCCAGGGTGCTCACAATTATCTGAGCAAGCGTCTATTGTCATTTTGTAATGGCGTTAGAGTGCGTGTTTAGACATTTTTGAGCACCGAGGCCGCTCCGATATATCTGATGACGACAGTCCAAAATGCCCAGTATGAACCCGCGTGGCGGGTTTTGGTATATATTTGAATTATAAATGGTAAAGTTCCGATAGTACGATTCCGAAGTCTATGCAAAAATACGCGATATGTATTGTGGGGTAAAGAAAACATGAAAATAAAATTTCGTTAAATTCAGTTAGTAAAGTATAAAATACCGTGATTTTCCTAAAGGTGCATTCAGACCAAACGAACATTCGCTATTCTAACCCCCCACTCTACGAAATTCGATCGTTACACAAAACGTGGTTGGTTGATTTCGTAGAGCGGGGAATAGAACAGCGAATGCTCTTTTGGTCTGCATGCACCTTTATGCAAGGAGTGCGATTAGGTATTTAAAATCTATGCAAGTGGACAAAACGTGATGGTACTTAAATAATAAAATTATTTTATTAGGTGTCAACCTACGTAGCCAAGTTGATTGTGACCGTGCCTGCGAAGCTGAAGGTTCCAGGTTCAAATTCCCGCTAGGGCAGTATTTGTCTATTTATTTATCACAAACATTTTTCCTACATGTCCCAAGATATTAATTTATTTATTTTGTAGTGTTTACGTCTACTAATCCTTCACATATTTTATTTATGCAAAAGACCTGTTTATTATATTTATATCACAAACAATAATAGATATATGTATGTTAATTCTGTAAAAAAAACAATGCAAGGTTACCTAGTGTTATGTCGTAGCCTATGGACGCGAGTAAGCCGTTTGCTAAACATGTTGAGAAGGTATCTCATGTAATTAGTTACAAGGCTTTATGATAAGACTTTTAATCCCTTAATACATAAACCTCATTGCTATAATCATCCAAAGAATTTGTGGCAACCATGCCTACTCGTCACTCTCATATACGAGTATGCAAAACAATAGAAATATCAATGTAGTTCTATATTTTCGAAATTGGTTTAAGTAATATGCCAATTGCTTTAATGTAACAATTGGTAAAATAACATTTAAAATAGTAACTTTTTATAGTAGGTACCTATGCATAGTTCAATAAAATAAGTACGAAACTGTGCGATATTTAAATGAGCCAGGACGGTTCAATTTCGATTCTATAACTATGACAGCAGAATTCAATGTAGATTTCAGCACGTTTTGTTTCAGAATAAGGATTCGGATTAGTTTCCCTTCTCAATTTATGTTGTTACTACGTTTTCCGTTACATGTCAGCACACTACTGATTGTTTGAAAATTATACCTTATTAATACGTAAATAGATGATGTTTTTCATGTTACATTTCTACCATACCATACTGTCAGATAATCGGTTATTTTATCCTATCGACGCCTCCTGCTAGGGGTGTGAAAATAATTGCGTAACATAATATTTTTTTATATAATTGTCTTTTGAATACACTTCAGCTACGAACACAGTTCAAAGCGTGCAGTTAACAGAATAAAGCGAATTCGTAGCTGAAAAAAGCGTGAGCCTAATGAACACAGCGAAATTATCGTCAACAAGTAACACTGGGATAATCAGGAGTACACGAAAAAAAATCAGTAATTATTCAGATGAAGTTGGACGAGCGATGGGGGTAAGGGGGGGCAAGGGCCGGCCAAAATAAAAACGGTGCGTAGGGGACACCCCCACCCCTACAAATGTTATCTAACAGCGTTCGTTTCGCGCCGCGGCGTCGCTGGGCCGAATTAGCGCCGTCGAATTTTCAATTTGTACTCAATTTTTTCCGGATAGTTGCCTAGGCCAGCCGCGGAGCGTCTGACGTTCCGTCATTATCGGTTTGCGCGGTCATTATTGGCACACATGTGTGGGTTATGCGCGTGTGTGTGTAGATTTTTACTCATTAATTTTAAAACGCTCCGGATTTTTTTCAGGGCGGGTGCTAGGGGGAAGGTGGGGTGGGAATTGGCGATGGCCGGCGGGCGGGGTGTCACCGGGGGTTATTTAATAGATTGGTCCGCGGCCGAACGGAGCCGTCGATCTGCACTTGTACTCGCGTCATTAACGGGTTGAGAACCGATTTTAGATCGTGAAATAACAGCCTGTTACAGGAAAAGTTTGAGGGCTTATCCGAGCCCGACCTTAATTGCATTCAAATGCTTAAGTATTTTTATACGACAACTCATTCATTATTCGCGAACTTTAATTGTCTTTCGTCGCTGAGAGCAAACAATTAATGAGAGTTTAAAGAGTTGTTAAAAATTTGAATGATTTTTAAAAAGGGTGCAGCGTTGTCACTACAGTGCCGTTTATTGGATACCGGCTGTGTTAACCAATGTAATCGTGTGGGTTCGCTCGGTAATTAAGCATTCCGCAAGATAAATATACGAACTTGTTCATATGTTTAAAAATCTTTAGTTCACATGTAACCTGACTATGAAGCTCGACCTGATTCTGTCTTTTTAGGAACAAAACATTAGCATATCAAATTTTGCTAAAGATACATAATTTTTATTAATATCTCTTTAAAAAAAAACAAATAAATAAATTCTTATGAATCTCACTACCCTTGTCGACAACTGCTCATGAAGTGTCCGCTTTCCAAAAGTTTCATTGTATTTTTCCCCCAATAATTAATCTGGTAAAACTTTTAATACACGACAGAAATGATGAACAAAGCAGCGTTGTAAAATAGATTGAAGCCAAAACACAATATGAGAGAAAAATTGCAGTCACCCTACATCATTTTACCTTGCTCGAGCACGTATAAGGTTCCCAAAAAACTATCCCGAAAATTCCTGTCCCGCCCGTAATCGTTGTCACAACAACGCAGTGTCCACACATACGCATTTTAAAGAGGTTTTTTTTTCTGCGGCCGTTCGGTAGTGGGGTGAGGAAGGGGGCAAAATGTGAAAAATACTCGAAAAAAGGCGAAATTGTACCAGATATATAATTAAAGTCCGGCTACAGCAAGCGCGCGCGAATGTATTATGCAGAAGGACTCGCGTCGCGGGTACTGTCGGCATTGACAGGGTTCGGTTCTTTTGTTTTAGTGCTAGTTCGTGTGGAGTTAACTATTTTTTTGGCACTTGACGTGTCTGTTCGAATTTGTGTTAGTTATAAGAAATTCAGGGGACCCACGTCGCGGGTCAGCATTGATAGTTTCATGTTCTTTTGTTTTAACGTTTGCTGAGAATGATTTTAAGTTTAAAGTGCGTACAGTACGAGTAGAACAATAGATGAATTCGAATAAACGTGTAAAGGATAATATTAAAGTACAAATATTTTAAGTCACTACTATACCTAGGTACTTTTGTAGTTAATATTTCTAATTATATTATTTATTATATTTGTACAAAATAAGTTAGAAATGTGGCAGCATATATTATAACATGGTTTAATAATAAATATACTCTTTATTGTTCACCAGAAAATAAACAAATAAAACTACAGACAAAAGAAAAAAACTAAAACAGTGGTAGATAACAGGCGGTCTTATCGCTAATAAGCGATCTCTTCCAGACAACCTTTGGGTAATGGAAACTTTCACAATTACATTTAAATTGTTTTTTTTTTTAAGTTTTTCGAGATATGAAAAGCCTAACTTGAATTACTTATCTAAAAACTGCCAAATCTGAAATAAGACAGTTACTTTACAATTGGCAATCTTTAGATTTATTCTATTAAACCCTGAAACTTCTATAATCCAGCGTGTACACTTGTTTGCCACCGTCCCGAACATTTTTCACGCCGACTGTACACGGTGGGCCGAAATGGACGAGAAAAATTAATTGAACTGATACATATTTGTATGTTTGTACAACACGTGACAAATCACTTTCCGCGCGCTTAGCCGGTCGATCGAGTTTGAGAATAGCTCCCCTCGTGGGGAGCGAGTGTAGGTCTTTGGGGTCCTATTCTGGGAATGTTTCGATTTTTTTAATTGATGAGATAAGACATAAAAATATAATAAATATAGTCTGTCAAACCAACATTTGGCGTAACAGTCGGATCGAATGTAGTGCGAAACCGTTCTTAAGGCTTGCGTAGTAGAGCAGTATATGTACAGTCAAGGGCATTAATATATATACACTTCTCTATACTGATCCCTTACAAATGTGTCTATATATTAATGCACTCGACTGTATGTTAAGTTGTTAACTGTTAATGTCAAAAATGTTAAATTAAAATTCAAACTGACAAAACCCGTAAAAAACACTAAATTTTAAATCATCATCATCAGCCTATGATAGTCCACTGCTGGACGTAGACCTCAACTATTAATTATGCGTATTAGGACGCATTAGGAGGTAAATACCCATAATCGCCACGCTGGGCAAGCGGATTGGCGATCGCAGTAATGTGTCCACTATGATGACGCTGCTGCCCATCATTAATCTTTTATGAAATAACTAATGGTAAGTGACACTTCAATCTCTTAGTCGACTCTCACGGCACCCGCAGGAGGAGTTGGGGTGGTGACAAATGTATTCTTACTGCCGTCACCACACGGCTAAATACACGGTTAAATTTTAAACCAAGTACTGGTATTTGGCTTAATAAGGATTATTCGACGTTTTAGAGGATTACGCGATTATAATCAAAATTAATTCCACACATACGTACTAATACAAATGCCGCACCGTCACTACACGGCATTAAGAATACATTTGTCACCACCCCAACTCCTCCTGCGGGTGTCGTAAGAGTCGACTAAGGGATCGAAGTGTCACTGACTATTCTACAAGATTGATGATGGGCAGCAGCGTCATCATAGTGGATACATTACTGCGATCGTCAATCCGCTTGCCCAGCGTGGCGATTATGGGCATTTACTTCCTAATGCGTCTATACGCATAGTTAATAGGAGAGGCCTACGTCCAGCAGTGGACTAACATAGGCTTATGATGATGATGATGATGATGATGATGATACTAATATAATGTGTCTGTTTGGTGTCGAACGTTTAACGGACTCGCCCCAGGCTCGGACGTTAGTTACCTCCAACCAGAGAATCTAGACTTCAGCTTAGACTTTTGACTAATGTTGCGCCAGTTAGCATAGGATTAATTGGCTTTTTTGTGGAATTCAATTTTGTGAACAGTTTTGCTAAAGACTTGGCTAAGTCTATTAGTCAACAAAACCCAGATTATGACCAATCAGTGTCAGTCATAAGTTATCATCATTAAGTTTCAATCAACGATATTTTGAATTATATCTTCTTATTTTTGCACCAATTAAAACTACAGAAAATTAGATATTCATATTTTTTGCATTTTCTAGACTAGTTTCGACATGTCTGTTCATTCGACACAGTGTGCATTGTTTTTAGTTGAAAATTATAAATATATAAATACATTTTTTTTATTTGGAGTTCCAACAGCTGTTACATAGACATTAGACATAAAGTAAAACCAAGGAGCCAATTACGAGTATAGGAACTCGCAGATAAATCCATTTTATGCTTAACTAAAAGGTGTGGTACGCACTAATGCAACCACACATAACCAAAAATAATATTGTCTTCAATATGAATACAACATAACAACATATAAGATACTCTAGTAATAGCAAAGTACTATCATGATAAATAAATAAAAAATAAACACAAAACAATAAAAACTTTTAAAAGGACTACACTATTTTAAGAAATCTTTTCTCAAAAAGTTTGTACAGTCGACGTCAAATATATCATTACGGTTTAAGTGGCAAAAATATATTTACACGACAATAAAGCAATAAAATCTTGTAACTATGTTTTTGACACCTAAACCGAAATTATATCTTTGACGTCGACTGTACCTACACAATGAAGAGAGATCGTTAAACAATTTTTCAATTTTCCTATTTTTTTACCATTATTTTATGTGATTATCAATAATATTTTGCATAGGTACATGTTTTTGCGTTACAAATCAAATTAGTTAATTCAATATTTTGTTTTGTATTTTAAGTAGCCACACTACAATAAATTATAAATATATTAGATGTCTTCTACCAAAGAAATAATACCAAGATCACCAACGTAAATTAAGACACCGCCTAAAAAAGTAACAGGTGGTGTTTTTTTTTACACACTAATACGAGAAATGTATAATTTCTTGTCAGCTCGAAACTTAAGAGTCCCATCTGTACTGAAAAATGCCGTACGATAAACGTGCGAAAAGGAAATTCGTAACTCTTGTCAATTTAAAACACTCCCTTCGATACTGTCTTAATTTATCGCCACTCGTTTCGAATTTTTTTCGCACTAATTTCTATTACCACAATTTTTGAAAACAGCCTGAAAAGGTTAAACGTTTACTTTGTCTGAAATGGTACATTTCGATGCAAGTGCAAGAAAAAATGTTTTCGACCAGGGTGAAAGTTGGAGCCCGAGTGAAACGAGGGCGATAATCACCCGAGTTGAAAAGAAATTTTTAGTACAGATGGTGTACTTTTTAGGCTCTAGTGCGAGAAGTGGGTCATTTTACGTCAAGTCCAAAACTTCGGAGGGCCATCTGTACTAAAAAACTACGATACGCTACTAAGCGCTAGCGATTGGCAACTTGGCTAAGCACCCTGGTATTCGTACTTACGAGTACAAGCAATCGAAAGTGAAATCGAACAAAACCACTCATAGAAAATTACAAACGCCGTAATGTAATCTTTGTCAGCACACGACAGATGGCAGGGGCGATTAATTTAATATAAATTCAATAATAACACCCGTTTATGGCTTAATTTCCTTTCAATCACTATTCATTTATCGCTCAGTGATGTAATTACGAGACGATTGCGTTCTGTTTGAGTCTTTCGGTGCCTACGAGGCGACTTTACCCTTATTTTATGAAATAGGAGGCAAACGACCTTACATACATCTCAGTTCACTGCTGGACGTAGGCCTCTCCTATTAACTATACGTACAGACGCATCAAAAAGTAAATTCCAATAAACACCACGCTCGGCAAGCGGATTGGCGATTGCAGTAATGCGTCCACTATGATGACGCTGCTGCCCATCATCAAATATTCAAAGATTGGACAGTGACACTTTAATCCTTTAGTCAACTTTTACGACTCCCGCGAGAAGAGTTGGGGTGGTGACAAATGTATTCTTACTGCCGTCACCACGCGATCGGATCGTATGATGGTAAGCAACTACCGCCGTCTATGATACCTGCAACACCAGCGGGGTCACAAGAGCGTTGTCGCCCTTATTTATACTATAGTAAACATGACATAGCTTTTTAACCCTTTTCATTGTAGTCACGTAAAATTACACAATTAATTACAATTTATACATTAATAAAATTAATTATTAACCAGTAGTTAGAATGTGTCTTGTCTTGTTGAGTTGTATAGAACATACTACCAAAATAAAAAATAGTATAAGGCTCGATTTCACCAAAGTTTCATTCGAAGAATAACGCTTGCTCTCAGATAGATCTATACTAGTGTCAAATTAGTATGGAGTTTTGACATTACTATCCGAGCGATTTTTTGTCACTTTAATAATTTTACCAGAGCAGAGAACTCTTTGGTTTTGACAATATCGGAGCCGTAGCTATCGTTTAAGACCAAAAACTATCATGGAACTGCCGAATATGCCCCAGCATAGCACACCTGAACTTTGAGTAAATGCCGTTTCTGGCGACGATTCATTTTGTTTTGTGTGTCGATAAACTGGTAAGATACGTATTGTTTGTGTCAGGAGCTCTCTATTTCTACATAATGAATCTATCCTTTGAGTTTCATTTTTCGGATCGATTTGATATATATGCTAACGTGTGAAGTTAGCATAATCACTTTGAAGAAAACAGTGACATATTTTTTTTTTTCAAAAATTATAGAACTATAATATTGTTGATAAGTATCAGGAACTCTAGAACTATTGTGCATGCTACAGGAACTCCAATAAAAACGTGATCTGCTCACACTTGATAGTCTAACTTCACGCACCCAGAGTAAGCGTCATTCTTCGAATTTTGGAGTAATTGAGGATTATGATGGCTAACTATTTTGTATAAATAATTTGGCGCCCAAATTTATATTTCATTTTTAAATTATCGCAATAATATCATTAAGCAAGCAACTACCTATAAGTAAACATTTTTTTTTCTAATTTCTATTTGTGTGTACTAGCTTTAAAACACTTAAATTACTATTGATTATGCGAGGTCCCTCTTATCTCAATAAAACATATGTTGATTTAACGACAAGCCACAGTAACAATAATTAAACTTTAAATAATACGTTGATACGCACATTTTTCAATCCCAACTAATTTATCGCATATTATTATGTATTATTATTTCATTTTACGAGGAATCGTAATTATACAGCGTGCCACAATTAATCACGATTTATGATAATGATTAGGTGCCGTTACATTTCTAAAATTCAATCCGTAAATAAACATACGATTTTTTACCTTATTTCAATGGATTAAGATAAAAAATGTGTTTTCGGCGTTCGTTATTTAAATGACGAATTTATTTCGATCTTAGTCTAAAGACAGAGAAAGAAAACATTTTTAGCTTACACTAATTTGGAGTTCATTTGTATATGTCAAAGACCTAAAGTCAACAGCCCTAGCACATCTTGTATTTTCCGTCACTTTTTATTCCGTGCAGTCAAAGAGAGACGGGTAGCAGCGAGTTGCTGTCAAACACACATGTGCTAGGGCCGCTGTGACTGTTTGAGTCATGGTCATTACAGCTTTGCCGCTATGAACTCAATCCTGACATACCTATGTCATTTCAATACAATTTGTGTCAAAAAATTACAATGTTTATAGATAATGGTTTGAACTGACAACTGTCAGTATTAACTTCGTAGCAACCGAGCACTGTAGGAATCACGTAGTTCACTATGAAAATTAATAATGACCAGACATCGGAATTCTGGTAGCATTTTTGAGCTGTCATAGGGACTTCTCGTTTATCGACTACCGATTATACATATGTTTATCGATAAATACAAAATACAATTTAAAATAATTATGATTACAAGTAATAGGGTCAAAATTATTTTCTTTGTCTTGTTTCATACCACTCTGTCACGCTTCTAGTTGCTGTCTCGACTCAGTATATAAAAAAAATCCGGTGCACTTGTACTTCTTTTTCACACTAGATTTTAATCCATATATCAAAAATTGGAAACAAAACACTATCTCATACGAATATCACAACTGTGTCACGTTTTTAGGAACACAAAATAAGACAGCGAAAAGAATTTTGACCCAATATGTACGCACTGGACGGCGCAGCGTGGGAAGGCCCCCCACAAGATGGAGCGACGACCTGGTAAAGGTTGCGGGTGTTCAATGGATGCGGACAGCTCACGACCGATCTTTGTGGAACTCTCTGGGGGAGGCTTATGTCCGGCAGTGGACGTCAATTGGCTGATGATGATGATGATGTAAATAAATATGTATAATCGGTAGTTGATAAACGAGAAGTCCAGGTAGCTCAAAAACGCTACCAGAATTCCGATAATGACAGACTAACGCCATTGCTATAAATGAATACGACTGATGTTTCGTACGAAAACCGAAATATTTCAATTAGCTACAACTAAAGCAAAGCCAGTTCGTGGGTTCTGCATAATTATTCTAAATTAAACTATTTAACGAACCAATAATAATTCGCCATTCGCAAAGTTTTCAACAACAGTTACTTTGAAATAACAGTGCAATGTACAGTGGTAGTTCCATTTTCTCAGTAGTAAAATAATTACGAAAAAAATAAATGAAAAGGTGAATTTGATTTCTATCGGATCAAGCGTCTCTGTCGCGCTCACGCAACTTCTCACTTCTTAGAACCTGACAATAAATCTTACAAATTATTTCGGTGTATTTTTTTACCGAAAAGCGATTGTCAACATATTATTTTGCATTCCGTAGGTAGATTAGCAACAAAGGCATGAATTACGACATTATTGAGACTTCGGACTTCTGTCTATCTCGCTGCTTGCTTGTAAAAAATACTATGTCTCCTACGTGTACTATAAAAACTGGCCAAGAGCGTGTCGGTTCATCCTCAGTGTATGTATGCACATGAAGTTACATGTAGTTTGTAAACAACGGCTGCGGTGATTATCTATTACTTCTACGCAGCGGTCGTGGGTTCAATCCCCGGCTCGTACCAATGAGTTTTTCAAAAACCTATGTACGAAATATCATTTGATATTCAACACTAACCCCATAATACCCCATGCTGTTGGATTTCCTTAGAATAAAAAACATCGCTAAACTGAAGTGGCAGTGGGCGGGGCACATTGCGCGTAGAACCGATGGCCGTTGGGGCGGGAAGGTTTTTGAGTGGCGGCCACGTACCAGAAGGCGTAGCGTGGGTAGGCCCCCCACAAGGTGGACTGATGACCTGGTGAAGGTCGCAGGAGTCCGCTGGATGCGGGTGGCGCAGGACCGGTCATTGTGGCAATCTTTGGGAGAGGCCTATGTTCAGCAGTGGACGTCTTTCGGCTGATATGATGATGATGATGATGATGATGATGAAAAAACATCCCCACTGTAAGCGTAGGGGAGGTACCCGAAAAATTAATATACCTATAGCAAATTGCAAATGTCTAGTACTATCGATCTCCGAGCCAAGACAGACTGACATGGCGAAACTATTAGGGTTCCTATTTTACTACGGAATCCTAAAAAGTCCACTGCCTCTGCAAAATAAAAGCGCTTATCGTATCGTACGACAGGGTCATACCTGTGGTCGTACGTCACTTTCTGACGATACGCATTAGTAAGCGACGCCATTATTTCATGTCATATGCCCTATCATGTACATCTCTTACAAATGAAATAAAATACAGTCAATATACAAGACACCTCTATATTAACGAATGTTAATGAGAATGTAGAAATAAAAACGCTGAATAAATTTGCAAATTAAATACATTATTTTTGCATATTTCCTACATAAATAGAAAACAGTTGTCATCAAGTACATGTAATAACTAATAACAATAGTTTTAACACGTTTACTGCCAACCAGGGGGTTAAGAGTCGCCGGAGCACCCCTTTAGACGCGCGTGGGCACTTACCATACAATCGACTCAATTCATAATCGTTCCAATTTCAAATAATCGAACGCTTTGTTGAATTTGAATTGGACGCAATTAACGAATTTTCTCGAGTATTAGTAGAGTGTAATGAGATCGAAATTGTATTCGTAGTTACGTTGCATTCATGCGAGAATCGGCTTAGGACGCCATTTGGTCGAAGTGAATGACCAATGGATAGTAATGTGACGTGGCATCGTATAGGAAGTAAAACCTAGAAGGCTAGTTATGTAACTATTATACACTGGCTAGGGTTTGCAAATATTCGAAAGTTTCAGGTATCTATTCGAATATTTGGTTATTGTATTTTGAGATATTCGAATAGTTTTCAAATGCTGATACCATTGATGCGGAATGAAAATGTTCTTATTGTTGTAGTATTTACAATTTATATTTTTGTATAAAAAAATCGAATATTCGAATAAGTTATATCCTATTATTAAAATACTAAAACGGACCAAATATTAAAATTTTTCATATATTCGATTTACAGGGCCTAACTCTAGCCAACCAGTTATTTACAAAGAAGCACGAGATAAGAAATTGTAATTGAATTAAGTTACTGAATAAATCTTTTTTTTAACCCCTTACCGCATACGAAGCCATATATGGCCGCTATAAAATTGAACTCTATTGATTGCCATTAGAGTTCAAATGAAAAAAATATATATAATATATTCAAGTGGTAAGGGGTTAATTCAAGGTACATTCAATTTGCAGTGCAGAAACTTATGGCGAAATTTTTGTCGAAAAAAATATGGCGGATATGTTCAAATGCGGCCCGGCCCGGCCAAAGTAGGTAGGTCGATTTTACCTCCTACCAAAATTGTAATTAAATTTCAACTCGTTTCTACTTTCTACCAAAAGGTTTCTTATTGTAGTTGCTAGACAATGAGTTTCCACTTTCCAGCTACCTATGTATTTGTGATACTTTAGAATTTGTCCAATAAAAGAGTTATAATTATTTTTGTATGGTTTCGTAATTAGGTGGAACCTTAGGATGTTTTAAGTTATAAAAGCATTTGTAATATTGCCTTAGCGCTATTGTTTTTATTGAAAAAAAAAACTTTGTTTTAATTTTGCAAAGATTTTCGACTTGATAATGTAACATTCTTTATGTTCGAATAAGCAAAAATAATCGTATATTGTTTTTTCTTGGGTACTTTTATTGGTAAAAGAATATAAATGCTTGTTTTTCATTAGTAATTTCTTATTGACAATCCGACAAAAAATGTCAAAGATATAGAATACCTAAGTAGAATTGAAAGCTGTTTATTCAGGAACTTAGTACATAACATCGATGAAAAATCATTCCTGAAAAGACTATAGGCACAATTATGTAGTTTCACGTAACGAACAATAATGAGTTTTAGTGTGGTAATTTCTTGCTCAGTAGTGTTTTTTTTTTGATAACCAACTAACAAAAAATATCAATTATAAATTTTGGGTATCATATACCAAAAAAAAACGACCAAGGTCACCAACGTCCGAGGTGGGGATCCAACCCACGTGCTCAGCTTTCGCGGCTGATGCCTGCACCCCTTGGCCACTCGGTCTTAAGGCCACCGAAAAAGAAGGTAAGAAGACCGAGTGGCCGAGGGGTTGGTGATGAGATGAGGGAGGTGTGAGGGAAACGTTGGTGATCTTGGTGGTTTTGCCTTTGGTATATGACATCCAATAATTATAATTTATATACCTAGTATTAAGTAGTGTGACTGGGGAAAAAATAAAAGCACAAATCAAAATATTTAGTAAGAATAAATAATTTGATTTGCGTTTTTACAATAAGTTCAAAAGATATCGAAAGGAATCTCTATTATAACAAATAACGAGGAAATAAAGCTTTGTGTGAAAATCTGCTAAGTATAGAAGCCGTCGAAGTACTCACAGTCATTACACCAAAATACCTTAATGACAAGGCGTTATAGTGCCGTTCCAGTAGCCGTACCATGAGCTGCCGCTACGTCATTAACGCGCGCTTACTTTCTAGTCATCCCGCTCGTACTCGCGTATTGGCGCGGGTACGAGCGGGATAGAAAGTAAACGTTAATAACGTATTGGTAGGGCTACAGCCAGGGACCGAAACCAAACCGGTTTCGGTCCCTGGCTGTACCTGTTTACAAAAACCTCGAACAAGCCCAATATTTTAAAATGTTTTATACTCTTTATATACTTATCAATATTTTATGTCATTTACAATATATTTTTAAATTACTCAATTAACTTAGAATTTATATACCGAAGAACGAAAAAGAACCGTTTTTTTTTGTACGGAAAAATAACGGTTCCGGTCCCTGGCTACCGCAGCGACCCTACCGCGAACTACGTAATCCGGTGTCTAGGATTTTTCTCTGTCACTCAAATGACGCCTTCGTTGGAGTGACAGAGACATACCCCCGAAATTTACGAAGCTACGAAAAATCGATCGTCGATTAATTTGAGAAGACCCTTAGTTTTCGATCGGTAACTTTCCTTCCGTATACTATAAAATAAAACATGAAATCGTTTTCACCCTTATTTTCACCGCTTTTAAAAACTATCGCCTCTTTTAATAAAGATACGATTATCATGCGAAAAAGCTAAATGCTTTTGATTACCATTTTTATCTTGTTACTCCAAATAGGTTCTGAAAAATTACTCCATTAGGATACTTCGTTTTTTCAATTTTTTTCGATTGCTTTAGTGATTAATGGTAAGCTAAAATGTAAATTATGAAGATAGCAATAATGAAAACACGTTGCAAAAAGCTGCATAGTGTATCACGCAAGGATATTTGTGAGGTCTAATTAATCTGGTCTTTTATACATTTCAGAGATGTTTATATGAAACACCAAATATATTTGAGCTCCGATTCTTTGAGTCCATGAAATAATACATTTAAGTTAATTATGATAATTGTTATTTAACAGGTAAGGGAATTTATAATGTACTTACAGTAACACACTTAGTTTTTGTTAAAAAATATTACTTTTAAAAATGGTTTGATGGTGGTTTTAGTAGGTATTTAATCTAGTATTTGGCATAAGAAAATAAGGTGAATCAATCTTGATACATCTTTATTTATTAACAATTATTAACATTTATAACATATTTAACCACGCAACTTCAATAGTGTTTTTTTTAAATAAAAATACTTGTCAAGATCGCTGATATCTTTTGTAGAACCAAAATATGCAACTGTAAAATATTATTAACTAACGTTAAATTTCATTAGTTTGTCTTATTAAAAGGGAAAAAGTAAAAAACGTCGAAGACAATCGACTGGTAATTGGTGACATCGTTTTTTTTTCTCATATGAATACTTGAATAGTGCCCCTACTCTGTATCACTAAAATATTTTCACCTCAACTCTGTTATTTTTGGTTTGGAATGAACACAGTATGAGTTATACTCTGGCCAACCACTACCTATGTTAGAAGAAGGCCGAAATGGGTCATTATTTGGGCGTTTGTTCAGAGTTATTTTCGTGGTCACACTTTTCTGGTTATCTTGTAAATGTACGGGAAATCTACCAAATAACCGAAATTCACCATGAAACCAACTCTTAGAAAATGTGACCACGAAAATGAGGCGGTTAAAACGCTCAAATAATGACCCAAATTCAAAAAACGTAGAGGCTAAGAGACCTAAGAGTTGCGTGCCAATAGAAAATTTGAACTTGCCGCCTTTTTCTACGGACAATCTGGTTGGCTAAAGATTACCTAATAAAATCAATATATATATTTGTTTTAAGCCTCTGTACCTTCTGTAGTACAGAAGGAAAACACCCAAAACCCATTTATACAGCTTTTACCCGATTTGAATTCTTAAAAAAACACATTTAAAAACAAACGTACATCTGTTCGATCGGCGGGCCGCAGTAGTTTTTCAAATATGCAATTTACTGATTTAAAAAAAAGAATCCCCACCCGTGGGGCGGAGACAGGGGTAAAAAAGAAAAGTACGAAAAACTAGGCGTATGGTAAATAGCCGGCCGGTGGCTGACCCGCCTTAATTCGTAACGTTATTTAGTGAGACGATATAAATGATTTTTTATTGAAACGTTAAAAGGTTTTTCATCTGAAATAGAAGATAAATTCAACTGTTTTACTTTTTTTTGGCGGCTTGTTTTAAAATCCCTGGCTAAATATATGATTTCAAAGAAAAGGACAGCTAAACATTTATCTGACAGATATTGTATTTCTCTTTCATCACGAGCCCATAAATCCCGGTTTTTGTTCAGCAGTGGCCATGTTTCGGCTGATATAATGATAAATTGATGATGATACCTTAGCACCTGATTGGTGCGACAGTATGTCACCGTGGGATAGACTTCCCGTCTTTTACTAACTATGTTAATAAAAGAGGGACACATAAGTCTGTTGCAGTCCTAATCAAAATGCCGCAATCACTCCGCTGCTTTCTTAACGGATTAAATTTTTATCCATCCCGCTTTCACTCGCGTATTGGTGCAAGTGAGCCGGATATAAAGTATGGTACTACACTACTTGGCACCGCTCTGCCACTTCAGTTTGGTGAATTTTTGAGCTATATGGTAACTTAAGTTCTACGTATCTCGTAATTCCTAAATCAAATACTTTTTTCCTATGTCGATCTAATTTCCTAATTCAATCCCGTAGATAAACTGCAACTAGTACGTTACAGGCGGAGAATTCAAAAATGCACCAGATTTGAAAAATACGCTATTTTGAGATGTTTGAAGTACATCCTACTCGTGGTTTTACACAATTTTTTATCTTGCTTTGGCCAGGAAATCAGATTTTTCCCCAGGAAGCGCGCCGCACCAACTTACGGCCAAGGGTGACGGAATAGTACATGACGGCCCTAGGGCTAGTTTGCAAATGCGCCAGGTCGCAGGTGTTTGTGTCCCGAACCAAAGGCGAGGGTCATAAATATGCGATCTGGGCTGGGGATTACATTTACAAAATGTCAGCTACCGTTGGTAGTATACGACTTTACGTCTTGCTTTGGCCAATCTCACTTACGGCCGAAGGTGACTCATTCAGAATCGAATTCAGTTTCAAAATCGAAGAAAGTAACCTAATTTTAGGATATTGAACAACATTGGAGCTACTATAAATAATAAACAAAAAAATATATTTAACTCAGGTGAAAATAAAAATATATATTAAAGGGGAAACATTTTAGATAAGGTATAAGGGCAAGAAGATTGCCAAATAACATGGCCAAATAATTAGACTGGTAATATAGCGTCTGTTATTTAAGTTGAAGTCACGGGTTCGATTTCCGTCTTGACCTTGTTTTGTAATAAATTAAACAGTTTATTTTATACGTTCACATTTGAGTATTTTGTCTTAAACAATAATATATACGGTTCTGTAATGTAACTGATGTCGGAGATATGTTCATACAGTATCAAAATATATTTTCATTTATCTAAGTTTATCCATCTAAAAGAATTATTTAAACAAATGTCGGCCGCTTTTCAAATAAACCGGCGTGTGTTACTCATTTGACTTAAAAACGCGTCAATACACCACCCCTCGGAAAACTAAAAGCCACCACGTAATTAGAGCTTCATTACTGTACACAGATCACCACCGCACTAGATAGTACATTGGATAACTTATTCTTTAGAGGCTCTCTGATGTTACAATTGCAATTGCTCTACCGCGAACTATGAAATCCGCTAATTTCGGGGTTTTTCTCTGTCACTTTAATGACGCCTGGGTTGGAGTGACAGATATATTTCCCGAAATGTATGAACTTCCGTGTTAGCGATAACAGGCCAGCAATCATCATAGCTTCAACCTACACAGAAGATCAGGCCTGCTACCGCGAACACCGAAGTTATAAAATTAAAAAAAAAAAGGAAACCTGATTCTTCCAGATCTGGACGTGCTTCGGTTTATTCGTATATCAGAATCACGAGCTAATTCCATGCGGATAATAAAAAATAATATCCCGAAATTTTCGTACTAAATTTGACTTTCCGTTAGGTGACACTCGTAGTAAAGTTCATACAAAAAACGAGACTTTATTTTGTATTCTCTGAATCGAATCAGCTGATTTTGATTCATATAAGCCCAAGCACGTCCAGATCTAAAAGAAACAACTATTGGGTTTTTTTTCGAAAATTGACTTATAAGGTACGAGTATACAACATTCTAGACACCCACAAGCGAGTCATCGTAGTCAAAGTTAAAGTCAAATGATTCTTTATTCAAATTGGAATAGCAACAAACTCTTTTGAATCGTCTAAGTTACATGAAATTAAAACTACTTCCAGTTCTAGCCCTACACCACTGACCCCGAGAAGAACCGGTAAGAAACTTGGCGGGACTTATTTTTTCAAAGGTATGTACATCTTACATAAACTTCATAATGCGGTGTCTATTACAAGCAGTCACTGTCATCGCATCAGCCACGTCAAAACCACGGGGTTATTACCTACCATTACTAAAAATTAAGCTTTTTTTTGATTAGCGCTAATCAACACTACAATACACCAAAACATGGAATTTATTCCAACCTAATTGTCTTATAGGTGTGACAGCCATTATTTTAATTGCACACAAGTATAATTATGCGTTCCGTTTCTTTGTATATACTTGCTACTGTATAATGTTTTTTTTTTAATTTGTGGTTTGGAAGGAATCGCTAGGTTATTACGGCGAGTCGATATTTACGTTTAGAAATTTTAATTGTCTTAATTGTCGTTGACGCTTTGTAAGAATTCATTGAGCCTGTAACATGCATGTTTCTTTATAGTTCAGGTGGCCCGAGGGTTGAAAGAAGCCGCATCGGGCATAATGAATTATGAATGCTGTTTTATCGCCTGTTATTCTGAGTTATTGGATATTTCGAACACTTTATGCCTAGTTTAGTCTGGTACAAATAACCTATACGTTCAATACAAAGACTGATAGACTGTTACTGTTTTCAAGCATGACTTTTAAAATTATAATTAAATATCGTTGGATATTCTTACACAAATTGACCGTATGCTCAGTTAAAGCTTCCGTTGTGGGTACAAAGCGACGAAATACATATGTACACGATGTACATATATATGTGTACATATATACAGAGTGGCCAGAAAATAAGTGCATTCCCGTTGCTTCTGAGCTGTTGGGACTCAGGATAGGTTCCCTAGGGCCTTTTTGGAAGTTTAAGTAAGGTCAATTTTTTTTTAATTATACGTTAAGTATCTGAAGTTTGGAATAGCTTCCTAAAGCGTCTATTCTGCATTTGAAAACCTTGCTGGAAGCTTAAATGCATTTTTTTGGCTACCCAGCATAGATAAATAAATAAGAAATCTGCCACACATATAGAAAATTTCATTTAAGAGGAGAGGACTACGTCCAGCAGTGGACTATCATAGGCTGATGATGTTGATGATATTATATTATCTACGAACGTAAGTATTTTTACCTCAGTCATTACTTCATTTAATAATTCTGGTTACCTGAAACAAAATTAAAAGATAATTATGCATTAAAAAATACGATATAATATACAATACGACATTTAATGGTGACAAAGAAACTGACGGACAGTGAAGTCTTGGTAATAGGCCTGTTTGAGACCTTTGAGTACGGACCCTAAGAAATAGTAAGCATTCCTGTGTGGAGGTGTCACTCAAAAAGCTAAATTACTCCCTTTTACATCACATATGACCTACAAAGTATCGGCTTATTCAGTTTATTTTTAGGGTTCCGTATCCAAAGGCTAAAACGGGACCCTATTAAGGTGGATTTATACCAAACGTGCGAATGCTCATTCTATCCTCCACTCTACGAAATCAATGAATTTAGACGAATCGAGTTTTGTATAACGAACGAATTTCGTAGAGTGGGGGATAGAATGAGCATTTGCCCTTTTGGTGTAAATCCACCTTAACTATGGCTCCGCTATCTGTGTTTCTGTCTATCACTAGGCTGTATCACGGCAACCGTGATAGTTAGGTTAAAATTTTCAAAGATGCTGTATTTCTGATGTGTCTATGACAACAAATACTAAAAAGTTGTTTAAAATAGATATTTAATAGTGCTCTCATGCAACAAACGTGTATTTTTCGTTTTTGCTCTATATTGATATTGGTAACAAATATACAGAATACCAAGTAGGTATTAATTATACATATTCACTTGAATTAGAAATAATAAAACTAAATCAATATGTATATTTAAGGGGGGCTCCCATACAATAAACGTGATAATCTGATAATGGTACAGAACCCTTCGTGCGCGAGTCGAACTCGCACTTGGCCGGTTTTTTTACCTAATTTACCAACGCCTAATGGACATAAGTAATAAGCATCATGATCATTAACGGCTAATTGCCACCGTGGAGCGAATTTAACTCGTTCATGGCGATTGCCTCATTACATCGTTTTCGAAGTTTTGTTATAAGTCAAGGACTAATTTGTATAGGAAAACTCGAAGCAGTGACGTTTGAGACGATCTCTACAATTCCCAGCACATTTCGCAGTAGTATAGGAAAACTCGAGACAACGGCGTTTCAGAATATCTCAATTCCCAGCACATTTCGCAGTCGTATAGGAAAACTCGAGACAACATTTAGACGATC